>PVIR01005497.1:0-71745 GCA_004026965.1 Petromus typicus
CATTGTGTTGTTAAATTGTCTTAGTTTGCATGCACAGTAGAATTGAATGAAAACAAGTCAAGAGACCCTTAAAATTGTACCAGAGCATGTGTCTCCCAGCTCAAGATCCAGCAGTCATGCCTCATTGCCACTCTGCCTCATTCACTCTCTCAAATAACAGCCTCTCTGCAAACAAGAAACTAAAACTAAGCAAAAAAGCTTTAAAAAAAAAAAAACCCTGCAGACAAAGCAGCCAGCACTTGTGACAACACGAAGTCAAACCTGAATCTGCACCAGCGTGGCCTGTGTGTGGGACCCAGTTGCTCAGGCAGGGTTGGAAGCCATGAGTGTGGAAGGCAGAGTAAGAACTCAGGCCAGTCAGCTCTGCAGTGAGGAACCCCTTCCAACAGGGGTCTCCATTTCCCCCCCACACACTTCCTCCTGCTCCCTGACGCTAGGAGCACACCCCAGTGCACTTCTGCATTTTTGCAATTCTGCAGGTGAAGACAAACCTGCAGGAGGAGATTAGTGAGCTTCTGAGGCCCTTATATTCCTGTGAGCACCCACAGCTCCTTCATGAGGGTGACTCACAGCCTGTGGGCCTTGGAGGCATTGACTGCGCACCCCTCTGTACCGTGTGTCCTTTCCAAGTTAGTGACAACTCCAGCCTCACCTCACCAAGCCCTCTTTCATCTGCAGTTGTATGTGAAAGCTGATATTTTCCTTGGGCCTTTCCACTCTGCTATTATTTTAAACATTGTTCTGTTTCATGGCATCGACCTGAAGGGAATATTCAGAGGCAAAAACCAAAAGTGATGTTCAGGAGGGTAAGTGTGGCAGGTCACAGCCATTGGTGTATGAAGGGCTTTCTGCAGGGGTGTGAAGAGACAGATACCTGTCATTTTAATCTTGCTAGAACTTCGGGAGATGCATAAGACTGTCCCAGTTTCTAAAGATGAAGAAACCGAACACGAGTACAGCTCCTCATTTCATGCAAACATTCTGGTCCTGTGGTTTTACTGAGGTGTCACAGTGGTCTATGGAATCATTCCATGCTGCTCAGAGTCACTGTTCATCATGCCCAGGGCTTTATTTAGTTGTTTCCAGACTTTTGTCCCACCATAGGGGTCCCTAACTTTCTCACATGCATATTGATTTTTATTACAGTCTTAAAATATTTTTCAAGTGATGGTTCAATTTTAAGGTAAACTGTTTTTTTTAAAAAACTGATTAATTATACGTACTTATCACTATAAGTTATCTCACAACTTACAACAAAAGATGTAGGAATAGCTTCTTGGGAAAGTAGATAAATCTATCATTCAGAATCTCAAGTGTTTCTTGTAATAGTAACATTGCCTTCATATTTCATTACTTGTATAGACAAAATAGTCACATTTAGAATTTTAAAATTTACAAAAAAAGACAACATGGTCTCCCATTCGGAGGCCTCAGGTACAAGTTCCCCTCCCCACAGGAAGGGAAGGTTATTCATATTTTTCTTTCCTTTCCTGGTTATTTATGCATGTATCCGGAAGTAGAAGTGTCTACTTGCATTCCTTCCCCCAGTTTAAATAAAGAGACGGTATAGGATGCATCTGCACTAGTCTTTCTTGATGAGCATCCCTGGCAGCACAGAAAAGGTTTCCTCTTTCTTGTTTATTCTGCATCCTGTTCCTTTGGGAGGGAACCAAACATATTTAGGCTAAAAATATATCATTTTATGGTGAAGTGGCCTTTGCAAAAAGAAAAATGGATCTGCTACTGATTTTTGGTAAGTTCACAAATGTATTTTAACCTTCTCAAGTTGGAAATACAGACTGTAGCCCAGGAGAGTAAAATTTGGGGCCCTCTCAGCTAAGCTGCTTCCAAGGACTGGAAAGACAGGCTCATAACACCACCAGGCTTTGGCACTTTAAAGATCCCCTCCCCTATTAATGGACTCTTTTCTTTTCTTTCTTTTTTTTTTGGTAGGGAGGCAGAAATGTAGACTAAATCCAAAACCTTCACTCTGATCTATATATCCGTAGCACTTTTAAAATTTATTTTTTCTTTTGCTACTTTTTTATTAATGCATATTGGTTATACAGATCAATGGATTTCATTCTTGCAGATTTGTACATACACATAACATACTTTAACCACTCCCCCCATGATTCCCCTCCGCCATCTCCCCTTAGTTTCACAGTGAGAAATGGGTCAATGTGTAAAGTATATTTTGATATTTTTTATTTGACACAGGATCTTGCTCAGTCACTATGTTGCTTGCCCAGACTAGCCTCAAACTTGTGACCTTCTAGCTAGCGTCTGCCTCTCAGTGTGCTAGGATTATAGGTGTGGGCTACTCTGCCTAGATTCATGGGTCCTTTATAGGAAGGTATCTCTCCTTTACATGGAATTAAAAGTAGTCTGTGTTGGAGAGAGTTCCTTATTGGCCTGCCTGATTGTCACCAAAGACCAGTCATAGGCCTCTCATAACCCAGCATGGATAGGACTGGCTTGGACAGACTGCCTTTTAAAACAGACATGGGCTGGAGGATTTGTATCTTCATGACTTCTAACAATGGAGTGTGGATAGTGAGGAGGAGGACACCAAGTAACAGCAGTGTCAAAGACTACCACAGCCTTAAATTCATCTAAAGAAAAAGAATTGACTTGTATGCAAGGCTCCATTTAGAGTCCTCAGTGTTACAGAAACCAGAAGCAAATCATTGCCATACTTTAGTGGTGATGATTTAGAGTGAAAGTTGTAAACTTGGGGGGGAGCTAATACTCAAGAGTAATGCACATTGCTGTCAGGCATTTCCTATGTCTTCTATCCTGGTTGTTGTTTATAACATATTGGCCATCACGGTCATATGAATGATAACCCTTGCGTCAGCAGCTCCCTTCCTGAAAAGGTAGAGGCAAGGCCTAAGTAAGAAATTTCCATAGGGACTTTGTGTCTTGAAAGGGCTTGGATTCATTACATTCTTTTGTGGAAAGCCAACTATTTTCATGAGGTGAAACAGTTTTATCTACTGTCCTAAGACACTGTGTACAAGTTCTGGGTGTGGAGAGGTGTGGCAGGAGAAAGAGCTTCCCTGTACTTTTCCTCTCCTGAGGAAAATCCAACCGGCTCTCTCCCCAGTGTTTCTTGGTTGAAACCATGAACTTCACCTCATGGAGTAGCTGGTGGAGTTTGCAGAACATGCTTGAGGTGCACAGTGCCAGGGGGCTCACCTGAGAAGCCGAGGTTCCCTGTCCAGGGCCTGCCAGGAAGTGGAAGCATGAGTTATGTTCCTTAGTGGTGCCTACAAGAGCTGCCCATGTCCACCCTTCTCCACCTAGCCTTAGAATATCCTGATGCTGGAGTTAGAAGTTTACACTCATGAGATTTAATTGAAAAATACAATGAAAGTTTAAATTTTTTGTAACTATTACAATTAAAGTAATTACAATTATAATTGTAATAAAGTAATTACAATTAAAGTAAAAGAGATGCTGCCATTATTCTCCTTTAGAATGCTCCTCCTCACTTGGAATACATCCATCGCACCATTCTTGCCACTTTCTAAAGTAGATCTAGGTCTCTTTGCTGTCTTTAGTTGCACTGTCATGGCTGCCTCAGCCTCCTGAGTCAATCCAATGGACAAAACATTTACTTTTCATGATCTGTGCCAGACTTCCCTGCCCAGTACTAACAGGCTTGAGTGGCACATGCTTCTTGCCTTACCTATTTCAGCTTAATTGTTTTATATAAGGAGTCAGACCAAAGCTCTGTGTAACTTAGACATGCATGTAAACCAGCGGAGTTAGGTTAGTATTCCTCTTTTGCTAATAGCTGTTATCAAGGCCTAAGTCCTGTTCTGTGAAGGGGCAGGGCTCTACTGAGTTATGTGCAGCTAAGGTCAGCATGACCCAATTAGAATCCTTTCCCCTGAACTGTTGCTTCTCACTGACCTTGTGGGCCACTTTCCAGTTGCAGCTGGTCCCAGTACCAGTTTCTTCTATCCAAGCAAGGTAAGCAATGGCTACTCCCTAACATCCCCACCTGGTACCATCATGCAGGTATTTAGCCATGATTCTCTAGATGACTTCAAAGCTCCCTAGCTCCCTCTTCCTTCTCATGATTGCATTCAATAAATGCTGGATGCGTTCTAAGGCTTCTGTCTTTGTTGCCTAGAGCAGCATTAATCAGGACCCAGGACTCAGCTTCATTATAACTCTCATTCCATCTGTTCTCTAGCTTTTAGTCAGTACCGTGGTGGCTCACAGGAGTCTAGGACCTACTGCAAAGGACTCTAGTGATGTCCCTTCTCCTGTCTGTTACAATGGCCATCCTGACTTTAGGGGAGAGCCAGGAGCCACATGGTGCCAGATCCAAGGAACAAGGTGAATGAGGACACTGTAATGTTTTTATAAATCTGCCTCTCCACTGGATGACACTCAGTGTCAGCATTCATCATATTTCTGACCATACCTAATAAAGACAGTCGTGAAAGAGGATTTTTAGAACTGCTTCCGAAAGTGGCAAGAATAATGGGACAAGTGTGACTGAAAAGAAGGGGGTTTAATGGCATGCGTCTTTTACTGTAGAAAATTTTATTTTATTTAAACATTCACCCTATCCCATCTCGTATAAATGTGATGCTTGTGTAGAGGAGACAGAAAGGCCTGGCGCTGAGTTCCCAGGAGAGGTTAAGTGGTCTTGTAGAATATGAGGCTGGAAGTTCAGGGGGGAAATGGTGAGGCCTCTTGGGTCTGTTGTTCTTGTGTGAAAGATCCACCAAACACCTGTCCAAGTGCCCAGCAGCAAGCCCGCTCTTGTCATATGTGTTCCAGATCATCGATAAGAGTAAGAGAGACCCCTCAGAAGAGATCGAGATCCTTCTGCGATACGGCCAGCACCCCAACATCATCACCCTCAAAGACGTGAGTATCCTGTGCAGTGGCCACTCGGCGTCCTCTTGGTGTTTCTTCAGCCAGCAGAAAAACTACCATTTACTTTGCATAAGCACCACGCACATGTCCAGTGTCTCTTGCTTTTCCTACAGGGGACACAGGTTGCATCCTCTGTTCCCTCTGTGCCCCATCTCGCTCAGTAGCTGGCAGCTATGGAGCATGATGCTGGGGACTTGCGGCCCTCTGAGGCCTGCCCGTGCCCATCTCTGCTCCTAGGTGTATGACGATGGCAAGTACGTGTACCTGGTGATGGAGCTGATGCGGGGCGGGGAGCTTCTGGACCGCATCCTCCGGCAGCGGTGCTTCTCGGAGCGCGAGGCAAGCGATGTGCTGTGTACCATTACCAAGACCATGGACTACCTGCATTCCCAGGGGGTAAGGCCACTGCGCAGCCAGAGTAGCCTTGGGAAGAGTCACAGGGGACTGAAGCTGTGGTGGAGCTGTGCACTCCAGGCAGGTCCCCCGAGTGTGCCCCGTCCCTCCAGACCACAGTCGGTCTCGCTCTGTCTGCTTCCCTGAGGGCAGAGGGAGGAAGAGTGTTCTTTCCTGTCCCTGTGAGGCCCACTGGCTCTGACTGTGTAAGGCAGAGTGACACAGGCAGAGCAGCAAGCAAAACACAAACAGGTCATTACTCTCAGACAGCCAACAGCACAGGTAAACACACAAGGGTCAGCAGAGACGCCATCTCAGGCTACCAAGGGTCCACATTGTCTCTGGTGATCATTAACTTCTGCTCTTCCTGGTAGAAAGGGGAAGCAGGCGCTTTTATCAACCTGTGTCCTGTTTTTAAATAATAGGCAGAGGTCAGAGAGCTTTCTCTTTTACTTCCTTCCATTCCTGAAGCTCAAAATAATCAATCCACCAGAGCAGTGTATTGTGGGTTGATGTATTCCATCACCCTTCAACGGTCTAAAGTAATTTGTACATATAGTATATCCAAGAGCTATATTAATAAATTAAATTTACCTGGACCAATTTTAGGTGCCAAAAAGTTAAATCTAGCCTTGATAAAAGGACATGTAGAATTTTCAATATTTTAAGTATATCGAGCCTTAATTTCATTAACCAATGCAAAGGGACATTCAACAGAAATGATGATGACAGCTGGGGTTCTGAAAAACCTCATATGTATGCCCCAGATGTGTTGAGCATTTCATCAGAGTCCCCAGCACAAGTGCAGGTGAGGGGATCAGAGCTGAGGAAGGCTGACAGCCCCCCCAGTGTTGCACTCCTGCTCTAGGCCATACCCAGCCCCCAACACTGAGCGAGCCTTGTTCTCCATCCTTCTTTGTGACTTTCCTGAAGAGGGCAGTACTGCCGTGGCCAGCTGTGTATGCAAGGTTGTAAACCTTTCAAATGACCCCATCTCTGATGGAATGTTCTTTCAGGACCACACAAGGTTTCCTTTTGTGTAGACACCTGGTGTCCAAGGGGATTGCACACAGTTTCCCCAGGTAGACAAGCACTAGCAGCAGCTCCTCGAGCTGAGGCTTCCACAGGGCTCCTCTGTTTAAGGCAGGAGGTGACAGAACTGAGTCCACGGTTTTTCATTTCCTTCTCCACAGGAGTCTGCAAACCAAGCTCATTTCCTGAGCATGTCTCTTTAATTTCCCTTGTAGATGCTTTTGATGGACTATAAAAAGACAATTGAGATGCTCTGGTCTAAGCCCTTTAAAGGGCTCAGCACATGTCCCCACAGTGGCCTTCTGTCCCCTCATAAGACATTCCTTTGTGCCCTAAATAGCCACTTTCATCTGAGGTGTCACTGGCCCTGTCACTGTGGCAGCTGTCACTATCCCTGTAGGGAATACTGGGAGTGCTGGTGCTAGGTGGGCACAGGTGGGGTTGCTGTGTCTGTGTAGGCCTGTTCCTGCTTACTGCCCTCATGAGTTGACATGCCCATCATAGCAGGCCACACGCTGGTGCTGCCCAGCACCTGACCATGCTTGGCACCTGAGAGGCACACAGTAAATATTCAGAGAATGAGAGCAACCTTTGGAAACCTTTACACTCCTGCACTCACCACCCAGGTCCTTTTGCGGACCAGCAACAGTCAACAGTTCCCTCCCTGAGACACACACTTATTTCCTGACTTTAGTATCACTCCCTGTACCAGCAGGGAATGTGGGTGCAGGGACCTAGTGGGCAGCATGGGAGACAGGATGGCCACACCTCTTTACAGAACCCGTAAACTGTCCATCCCACGCACATGTCTTCTCTCTCCTGCTGTTGTTGTGTGACATTTCCTGTCCTTCAGGTTGTACACCGGGACCTGAAGCCCAGTAACATTCTGTACATGGATGAGTCTGGAAACCCCGAATCCATCCGCATCTGTGACTTTGGCTTTGCCAAGCAGCTGCGAGCAGAGAATGGGCTGCTGATGACCCCCTGCTACACAGCGAACTTCGTGGCCCCTGAGGTGAAGCCCCTGGAGCACTCCCTCAGAAAGACAGGCCTAGCAGGCCCACAGAGAGTCCTCTGCTGCTTTTGTGGGCACAGTGGCCAGGGGATGGGGTGCTAGATTAGGAAAGAGGCAGCAGTGCATTAGGAAAGAGGTGAGGAAGAACGAAGAGCAGGTTCTCTCGGAAGTCAGTCAGGTTTGCTTCAGTGATTAATTTTATCATTTTAATTTCTGAGCTAAAAAACTTTTAAACAGTGACATTTTCAGGTAAAATTGTCATCTCACTGTCAACAACTTGGATCAACTCTGCCTATCTATTCCAAGTGAGAGTGAGCTAATAATACAAGTTGACAAGGAGCTGATGGGTTGTCTAGGATCAGACGCGTTTGTCCCAGGAGAGAGGCTGAAGGTAGAGCGTGCTCTGCCCCATAGTTCCCAGTACATGTTGCCTTCTCTGACAGGACTAAGTTAACCGCCACTGAATTTAAGAACACCAGGTTCTACAGCAAATTAGAGCTAAAAGTTTCCAGATGGACTTCAGACCCTGTATGTTCCCTGGCCCTGTCTCAGAGATCCTCTGCCTGGGCCTCTTGTGAAGGTCCCTTTTCATGTTCTCTGGGGCTAATTTCCATTAGACCTGAAAGCACCACTGTGGGCTTGAAAATAAATCCTTTTCTTGTGAGCTGATGGTAAACGGAGGAGCAAAATGATAGGGCCAGTTGCTGCTGGGCTGAGTGGGTGCGGGGGGCCCAGCAGACTGGACTCTTGGCATCCTTCTGATTGAAGCCATCCAAGCTAGTCTAGCCTGAGTGTGGCCAAGTGACAAGCCTGAGAAAAAAAAGGAGGCCTGGGAGACCAGTGGCTGAGAGGACCCCGAAGCATCGACGCAGCTGTGTCCCGGGACGTGCAGCTGGGGAGTGGGCTGAGCAGCCACTCTTAGGGGTCATCCAGACACTTGAGCAAGCTGTGTCCCTCTGAGAACAACCTGCATGGACTCCCTAGTTGATAAGTGTTAGTGTAGAAAGTATTGCTGGGAAGGAAAGTAATTTTCTCATCAGCCCTGTAAAGTCTCAGTCAAAGAAATCAGACCAGCAAGAGAAACAGAGAAGGGTTGCTAGTTTAAGTCCAACCTGGGCAACTTAGTGACTTAGCAACATCCTCTATCAACATAAGAAGTAAAAAGGGATAGGGATGTAGCTTAGTGTGAAGACCATGGATTCAATCCCAATTATGAAAAAAAATAGGTTACAATGATAAATTTATTAAAACTTCTGCCCTCAAATAGAGATGCTTCTCCTAAGCCTGCCCACCGAGCCTGGCAGGACTCTGCACTGAGCAGGCTGTGAAGGCCTCCAGCCGCTCCTCATTCTGCTGCTCATGGTACCCTGGGGAACATGCTTAGTGTCCCCTTTTGAAGTTCTTCCTATGTCTCTAGGTCCTGAAGCGACAAGGCTATGATGCGGCCTGTGACGTCTGGAGCTTGGGAATCCTGTTGTATACCATGCTGGCAGGGTAATGGATGACCCCAGAGGGTGTTGGGAGCAAGGACACATTCCTCCGCAAGGGGTAGGGGGATGGTCCCTCCCCAAGAATGTATTCAAGCAAATACCACATAAAGACAGCCCCAGCTGCAATAAACACACTCCACCTCCCTTATCCCCTCAAGACAACTGCAGATCAGATGTCAGAAACTAAACTTCCATGCTTCTGTCTTCTGGTCTACGTTCCTCTGGCTGAATAGGCCGCTATTGCTTGGAGCCACTTCCATAGCTTGGAGGTATCTTCCTGGCCAGAAAGCATCCAGGAGCTTCTGGGTGAAAGAGCCTCTTGAAGATGGTTGCCCTAGCAGCCCTCCTGGCCTCAGGTATGCCCAGCCCATCCCTGGTGATGGCACATGACCTGTATAGCAAGAGACCAGGTCTAGACGCCTACTTCCCACTGAGCCCTGCTTCTGCAGCTCTGAGCTCCGGGGTAAGCCTTTCCCCATGACAGTCTTACATGCGCCTCCCAATCTGGAGAAGATGTGACAGGGCACAGGTCTCAACATCTGCAGGTCCTCAAGATTTTTTTCTAATTTTTAAATTTTTAAAATTTTGTTTGTTTTGAGACAGGATCTAGCTTTGTAGTTCAGTCTGGCCCTGAGCTCACTGTGTAGCCTAAGTGAGCCTTGAATTCAGCAATCCTCCTGCCTCTGCCTCCCGAGTGCTGGGTTACAGGCATGAGTCACCACACCCAGCATTGCTGTATGTGGTTAACCAGGATTGAAATAAGGACTTTTTGCGCTTGCAAGACAGGTGCTGGAACCACTGAGCTAAATCCCTGGGCAAGTTTGTTTTTGTCTTTATTTTTATTTTGTTTGTTTTTTGTGCAACCAGGGATTCAATTGTGGACCTTGTGCTTGCCCAGCAAACACAGTATCACTGAGCTTCATCCCAGACCCTCAAGGTTTTTATTAAATACTAGAGTGTAACCAAGACCATCCATCCTGTTGTAGCTTTCACAGGCAGAAAAGAGGCTGGCCAGCCTTTCTGGAAATTCATGATAAATCAATAGTAGTTCATGTGCTCATGAGGGCCTAGCTTCTCAGGAGCAGGCAACAGGGCTTTGAGGGCAGCCACAAAGAAAGTCATCAAGCTCTTTCTGGGAACAAACCTGAGATCCCTATGAGGTCCCTCTGACCCTCACACTGCCACTAACAGATGTGGTAGATGCAGGGTCTAAGAAACTCCTCCTCTTAGAAGTGTACACTGAGGTACCTTGTTTATTTTGAGGCTATGGGATAAGCATGGCACACAAGGCAAGTTGGAAGGACTGCTTGACATTGCCTGTGTATTTTCATGTAGGACCTTCAAGTTCCTGTGAATATGTTACTACTCATTTTTTGATTGAGATTCAAAAAACTAATTTGTCTAAGGTCCTGGAGTTGGTATCAGATCAACCATGGGTCCCTCAGACATTGCTCCCCTGGTTCTCATCCAAGATGCTACACTGTTACCATGGAAACCACATCCCCAGGCAGAACGGATGTGATCCAAAGTAGCCCAGAAGACTCATGCTTTTCAGTCCAAACAGCTTTCCTCACACACCTCAGCAACCTCTCGCACTGATAACCAAGGTTTCTTTTCCAAATTGAACTTAGCATTAGAATCCAACAGAGGAAAGAAAACAGCTGCTTCCTTTCTCGACAAAGAGCCAATGTTAAGTGTAAACTTGATTTCAGATTACACAGTGGAAGCTCTCTTATTATAGGTTCACCCCTTTTGCCAACGGACCTGATGATACACCTGAGGAGATCTTGGCAAGAATCGGCAGTGGGAAGTACGCGCTCTCCGGGGGAAACTGGGACTCCATCTCTGATGCGGCAAAAGTGAGTGCACTGCTCACGGTTTTACTCTTGACTGTGGAGGCTTCACAATAATCACATTATTTATGAGGAAGCTAGAAGATACCTCCCACAGAAAAAGTGTAGATATTCTTTTCTCATGATGTAAGTCTTGCAGCCAAAAAAATTATTTGCAAAAAAATCACATTTTCTGTTATCTTACTCACTTACTTAGGATTGTGCTGAGCAACAGAATAGGAGACATAGATGTAGAAGCAAGCAGACTTAGGCAAATGTTCAGAGACAAAAACAGAAGCGGAGGGATTCTTTTACAGGAATTGGCTCATCCCTGGCTGGCATGCCTGGGATTTATAAGCTGGCCAGGGGGTCGGGGTCCAATGGAGACACAACACTGCAGTTTGGCTCCAAAGCTGTCTGATGACAAAACTGCCTCTTCCCTGGGAGCTTCAGTCTTCTTCCTTAGGGCCTTTGATCAATTAGAAGAGGCACACCCCACTGGAGGATAACTGCTTCTCTCAGGGTTCAGTGGTTTAATGATAATCACACTTAACAAACACATTTACAGCAATATATGCCTTGACACCACAAACCAGCCAAAGCTGACACATACAATTAAACCCTCATTTTTCATGATGTCATCAGATGACTGTCCTGAATCCTCCAGACTGACCAAGTCAAGGTCTGGTACAGAGGTATATGTGTGCTGCTTTAAAACGGTTTGAATCTGGGCTTGTCTGCAGTCCACACTGTGATCATCCTCACTGCTCCTGACCACTGGACTCACTCTTTTTTAGCTGACATCATCTTATTGCTCTCTAGCCAATGGTAAGTTATAGTCCAATCACAAATAGGCAACACCAACACCATTACTCCTGTGTTATAGTAAAGGTGCTACAAGAGGAGTGGGAGGCAGGGATTCTGGTTCCAAATCTCCCATCACCACTTCTACATGACCTCGGATTGGGGTGGTGAATGATAGGGTAGACAGTGGTGGAGATGATGGGGAAGAACATGGTGGTGAGATCATGGTGAAGGTGATGGTGCATGTGGAGCAGAGGTGATGGTAGTGAAGTAGATGGTGCCAGTAGGGCAAAGGAGAGAGTGGCTGACATTTACCAGGCATTCCCTGTGGGTGGGATCCTGACACGCAAGTGCTCCTTTCCACACACCCACTCTGCCTCAGGTGAGTGAAGGCTGTCTTTGTTCTGGTTCCCAAATTTGAGCCTCAGACCAGGATTTGGGTGCTGATGGCTTGTACTGGAGGTAGGCTAGGGGTTGGGGGAAATGGGGAGAAGTTGTCAAAATAGGATAGAGTCAATTACAAAGTGTATTATCAAGACTGGTGCTGCAGAGAGCTTTGTTCTTCCTGCCCTCACCACCAGTCACCACCAGTGCCTGCCTCGGCCATATCTTCCCTTCCTTCTTTCCCTTGTTCCTTTCCTTCTTTCACTCACTGTAGCCTCCATTCCTCCCAGCTCAGGTGAAGCTATGGATGGCATGTCTGGAAAAGGGGGTTATTACGGAAGATTGAATTCAGAGCCTTGACGTGCTAGGCAAGTGCTCTACCACTGAGCCGCACTCCCCCCTGTTAGGATATCTTTATCTGCATTCTGGAGGTACCTCATGAAAATGGAGCACTTCCTGCTGCATCATGATTCAGGATCTTGAGCAAATCAGTTATGTTCTCTTTGCTTCTGTTTTCACAGCTGGAACTGGAAAAAATTCCACTTTCAGGAAACATTTTTTCAAGAAGGTAGTGAGGTTAATGTTATCAAATAACAAGGGGCATTGGATTTCTCTTCAGAAAGGTATCTTAGTGCTCTCTCATCACCAAGACACAGTACCCAGAAGCTACAATTTAACAGAGGAGAGGTTTACTTTCAGTCCAGCATTGGCTGGTTCCAGGGCAGGGTGGCACATGGCTGAGGAGAAACAGTTCCTGGCAGGCAGGCAGGAAGCAGAAAGAAATCAAGGGAGGAGGGAAGGAAATACACCCTTCCAGGATACACGCCCGCTGCCCTACCTTTCCCAAAATCACATTTAGCTATAAACTCATCCGCTGATAGGCATCCCACACCCATGAGCCAGTCATCTCCCAAAGCCCCACCTGTGAGGCTTTCAGGAACATTTTAGATATAAACCATAACAAAGAGCATTGTTACAGTGTTTACATAGCAGTTCTTTGCTGTGGTTTAGGATGAGGAGTTCAAATTCACACTATGTGTGCATTCTAATTCATTTTATTTCATATTTAAATATGGGCAGAATATCAAAAGAAAGAGAACAGGCTAGCAGGAAGAATGTGACTCTTGTCTGAGGTCTTTCTTAAGGGATTCATCCCTGTGAACTTCAGGATCTTCCTCTGCAGAGTAGAGGAAGCCATAATTACTCTAGTCACTTCATAGCTTATATAAGGACTATCTATACTGCAAGTACCTCAAGTTGTTTTATGAAATTCAATGTAAATTGTAATATACTTATGATTGAACACATATGGCACTGTATGAGCACATGCATGGATTGTCAGTGTGAATAGATAGTACAAAGTAGAGCTCTATATTTAAACCTATTTTAGTAATTTTATAGTTGTTATTAATACAATAAGGATTACTCTGATTGGATATGAGCCACTGATATATATAGTGACATATATAATTTATATGTGGATTCTGTGATTGTATATAAATTTGTAGACACTTTTTTTTAAATTATAAAAATGCAACTACATACATTGTTATGAGTTGATTTCTCTGTGAAATATTCATTATTTCAATCTTCCCTTTAGAAGGCTATTATTTTTATTAAAACAGTATTTTAACAACCTGCCTGTATCACTTAACATTTTCACATTTAATTTCCAACTGGATATAAAATCTTGGGTTGATCGCCCAACTAGTTACCATGGGATACCGGATCATTTGATGAGGGGACAGCAGGTGAGGAAAGAATAATATACAAAGAACAAGGAATAGAGAATAATGAATGAGGGGCCAAGAATTAATCTTTAGCTCTATCCTGACTAAAGACCATATGATCTTAGGGCCGGGGATATAGCTCAGTGGTTCCGACGCCTGTCTTGCAAGCGCAAGGACCTGGGTTCGATCCCCGGTAACCACATAACAATACTGGGTGTGGAGACTCACCCTAGCAGCAACCAGTACCACATACCACAGTGCCTGGCATGGTGGCTCATGCCTGTAATCCCAACACTCGGGAGGCAGAAGCAGGAGGATTGCTGTGATGTGAGTTGGAGGCTGAGCTCAAGGCCAGCCTGAACCACAAAGCGAGACTCTGTCTCAAAAAACCTTAAAAAAAAAAAAAAAAGACCATATGATCTTAGCCTTGTCATAGCTAAGACCACTGGCTCTGGATTACTCAGTATTTATGAGCATACAGTGTAGCAAGGGGACTGTGAAGGCAAATGGGGAAAGTAGCAGAACTAAGACTCTAATGAGCTAAACTATAAAATGGGAGAAACTGTGTAGCCTTGTGAAGGACAGGTCACAGATAACAAGGCACCTGTGCTATCTTGCATGTCCTGGCTAACGAGCTACCTGCATTATCTTAGCTAACACTTGATCTTGGAGTGTGGCTGCACAGAGTCAGTCCTCAGCTGCAGTTGCAGGCTATAGAGATGTCACAGCTTCACTGATCCTTGAGACCTCAGCTGTCACTGCTGGCATGGAGAAGTCTATCTCCGCACTATCCACAAGGTCAGCTGGCAGTTTACACATAAGTCTTAGAGTGACTCATAGTTTTAATCAATAGCAGGATTATGAGTCAAATCAATGATATCTAAAGCCTGCCAGGTGCAGTTTCAAACTGGTCTCCTGCAAAATCTTTAAGAAAGTGTAAGCCCTCTGTGAACTACTAAATTGAGGACTTAAAACAAAAACTGTTCATGTGGCCATAAACCTAAAAGTAATCATTTGAGTCCAAAACACAAAGAACTGCCCACAAAATGGCTATTGGGTTTGACTGTAAAGGCACAGAAGGCTTCTGCTAGGTATCCACCAACTAGCCCAGTACTCTCTCTTCTCTGTCCACGTTCCACTGCAGGATGTCGTGTCCAAGATGCTCCATGTCGACCCACAGCAGCGCCTGACAGCTATGCAAGTGCTGAAGCACCCATGGATCGTCAACAGAGAGTTCCTGTCCCAGAGCCAGCTGAGCAGACAAGATGTTCACCTGGTTAAGGTACCAAGTGGCAATGGGGACAGATGAGGCCCAGAACTACAGGTGTCCCTTAGGTACCAACTAACCACTTCATCACACATGTGCAGCCACACCCAGCATTCATATTTAAGTGACAACTTCTGTGCAAGGAAAGGTAGCAGGTGTGGCAGCCATATGGTCTATGGTTCCAAGATCCTCAATCCTAGACCAGAGACCTGCAGACATCTCCCCACTGTGTTAGTGGTAGGCAGCCAGAATGGCATTACTCTCAAGCAGCTGTGTTCTAGTCAGGACCTCATTTCTAACATTCTGCATGATATGGCATCATCTAGCCAAGGATGGATGGATCTATTCTGAGGATTTGGAGCTACTCCAGGGTGAGCCTGGTCACCATGTTAGTCTAGACTACTCCAAAGTGGCAAAACTTGAAGTTGATGATCCCTGGCATTGGCCACGTCCATGTTCCTGGGGACCCAGAAGGGCCCAAAACAGATCCTGTCAGCAGCAAGCAGGTCACATGGCCTCCCTGCAGGGCTCCATGTAGGTCTACAGTATTTATTTCTGAGGTGCAAGCAGTTTGGAAGGTGATGTAGGACGGGGCTGGATGCAGTAACAGTGAAATTTACGGGCCCATTGTATGCCTGACACTGCAGCAAACTCACTCCCCTCAGGAACCCAGTATGCACAGGGAGCTCTAAGACTCTGCAAAGTCCTGCGTTTCCAGCACCCCACTCAGGAGTAGCAGCACACCATGCTCATCTTTGCCTTCCTTTTCTCTTTTAGGGTGCAATGGCAGCCACCTACTTTGCTTTAAACAGGACACCACAGGCCCCACGGCTGGAGCCCGTGCTGTCATCCAGCCTGGCGCAGCGCAGAGGCATGAAAAGACTCACATCCACAAGGTTGTAGCAGTCAGCAGCACCTGGACGCCAGCGCCGCTGTCCCGCCTGGTGCCTTCAAGCTCCCAGGCAGTGGACTTGGCCCCACTCACAGGCACCAGAAGTGACCACAAGTCCAACCCAAAGGCATAACTGGCCTTCACTGTTTCTGTGTTTCCTTCTTGGCCCCACAGAGGGTCCTGCGGTGATCCTCAGAGTCTCGCTGTGCCGGACTTGCCGCCTGCTCTCCTTCACTCCCAAGCAAAACCAAATGAATGCAGTCACCTCACATCACCATGTTGGAGCCTGGGTTGCTCCCGGGGTCCTGGTCTGTCCATAGAATGGTGTGTAGTTATAGAGAGAGATCCTGTCAGCTCTGAAGCCAGTAATGTGGTCAGACTCCCAGTGCAGGTGTTCTTATTACCAAGGGGAGAAGGACGCCGATGTGGGATCCTGTCAGATAACTACAGAGCCCTCCGGAGGGGCTGGATGCATCCAGATATCCTGGTGTCTTGAAGGCCACATGGCTGGGTCAGCACAGGGTCATTCAGGTTGCCCTGCATCATCCAAAGAGTTGTCCTTTCTTCTCGGGTTATGAGAACGGAGTTGGCGTCCCTGCCCTGTGAGAGCAGACAGCTTGTGCAGAAGGAGGCGGCCAGCTCTGCGTGTCAGGCTCATTTTACAGGGTCCGTAACAGCACTGTGGGAGGGCCCAGGTGGATCCACTCTGCAAGGTTGTCCCTGCAGAGGCAAACCTGATGTCCCCAGCTCACTGGTGACAGAGGCCACAGAGCCTTTCTGCAGAGCACTGGATCTGCACGTGCCTCCCTGGCGAAAGCTCTGTTGTGTTCACTCCCGGCGCCATTCTGGCCTGCGGAGAAGCGGTGGAGGGTAGAATGTGGAGCTTTGCCACTTCCGCCACCCCTGCCTCTATAGGACTGGAGAAAGGAGGGAGATGTCAGCCCTGACACTCGCCCATGAAGGCAGGTGGGCTGGGAGCACCATCCACAGGAGAGATGCACTTTGTAGAAGCTGTGGTTTATGTTGTGTTTTGTGTTTCTGTTGTACAGATGTATTTTTGAATCAACATTTCACTTCTGCTGTGTGGTGTGTGCACGCAAGTGCGTGCCTTATGAAGTAGAACTGAGCGAGAACCTTCTTGTGTGGCAGGCTCAGCCCAGCCCCCAAGGACCTGCGTGTTCTCCAGCCAGCCCTAAGCTGGGGATCATCGGCCAGGCTGGCCAGGGCACTCTGTCACCTGTGGCTCACAGCCGTGCTCCAGGCACCACTAAGGAATACCCCTCCTCTGTGCCTGGCAGTGACTGAGAGGCCCATATGGGTCCCACTGGGTTTGCACTAAGAAGACCAAGGATATGTCATTATTTTCCCCTCCATCTCCAGAACCCAACACCATATCCCTAAAAAAGTGCTTCATTCTGGAAAATAATTCAGCTTAGTTTAACTGTTTTCAGACCTTAAAATATAAACTTGCTTCACAAGCTTTAATTATCCCATAAAGCTATATTTTTTAGGAAGAATACAAAAATTGAAAAGTGGGGAACAGATATATACCTGTCCTCAGAGGGCCTGCCTCCAGGGCATTGTTCATGTTTTCTCAGAGGAAAATGCTTTTTCACAAGACGAAAATGACTTTCTCAACTACTTGGAGATTTAGGTCTGAATTATTTCCCTTCTTTTTAGGAACCTGGGGAAAAGTGGACAGTGCTTAGGTCACCGTGTTCATCCTCCTAGCAAAGGGAGGCAATCACTTAAATCCTCTGCTTGCCATGTAGCGTAGATCCGCCCAGCAGCTGCTCACGGCCTTTGCCCAGGTTGGTTGGTTTGCTGCCACCATGAGTTCCGGTGTGGGAGAAAGAACCAGGGGAGTGAAAGTGAGCACATCACTGAGGCGGGGCCGTCACCCAGTGTCTCTGCACCTCCTTCTGAGCCACAAGCTGGCCAGGATGGAGGTGACCATTACCCAACTGCCCCTGACGTGGATGTGACGAGTGTGTAAAATACCTTGATTCTCCTGCCCCTACTCAGACCACAGTGATACTTGAAGTCCTCCAAAGAACATCAGCCTAAAGGGTTAAGGTGGAAGTATTTTACTGCAGCTTTCAGATATCTTAAGTGGAACAGGAAGTGACTGTAGTTTACAAACAGAAGGGAGTGCTTG
Organism: Petromus typicus; assembly: GCA_004026965.1. NCBI lineage: Eukaryota > Metazoa > Chordata > Mammalia > Rodentia > Petromuridae > Petromus > Petromus typicus. Next base: position 17,900 of record PVIR01005497.1, read on the forward strand.
GCAGAGCATAGCACTGCTGTGTTTATCTCTCCATCCGGGGAACCTCCCTCCATCACGAAAGGCTCCACGTGTTCACACAGATGAGACAGGCCTCTCAGGAAGCTCAGGATCCTCCCTGCTCACAGAGTCATAGGCCCTTGGCACTGCAGAACCACAGAATTTCTCATGAGAAAACCTAGTTTGCACCAGGCTTCCTAACTCAGTGCTGAGTGGCCCCTTTGGGGCCTCTTCAAAGGCCAACCTGCCGAGAAACCCCCAATTTGGGAGGACACACAATTTGTCCCACTGGTGGGGAAGCTTTGCCAGATTCCAACTGCACACTCAAGTGGGGGTGAGACTTGAGGATCTCAGTTTGATCCTAAGGTCAGATTTGTGCACGATTTTAAACTAGCCCTGTGTGTGCTGACATTTGGAATGTTGTTCAGTGTGTGACAGTAGTACTTAATGCAGGCCAGTACTGTGTGGTAAACGGCGTGATTCCTGAAAACTTACACGGGATTTTGACCAGCACTTTGCCAATTCTCTCAAGCACAGGATAAAATTTGTTTCAGGCTTCCATCCCTGGCATCTTCGGTTGCCCCTCCCCCTTTCGAGAGTTATAAAACGTCTAGACTGAGAAATGATACTCCAAGTCCATGAGTGGTGGGGAGAGAGGGGAGGTGTGACCCGGGGTGGCTCCGAGCTCAGGAGGAGACTCCGCACACGCCCTGGTCGCCTGCCCGCGCGCTGCTCTGTCCCGCGCCTCTGCCTTGGCACTTTGTTTACAAGCCCAGCTGTTGTGTTTACAGACCATGTTTATGTTCGTGCTTTATCTTTCATACCCGAGGCGGGCGGCTACTGTACAGATATTTATTATGCTTTCCAGACTTTCGGAATAGATTTTTTGAATAAACATGGATTTTATGAAGTGTAATATTTTCTAACATAACAAGAACCTTTGGATTCTCTATGTTGTTATAATAATAGTCCAGGGGTAACCTCTTTATACTTCTATTCTTCCCCGTTTCTAGGTGATGTAAGTCTCTGCTACACTACATGGCACCTCACAGGGAGGTGGGCAACCTCCCCCCTCTACTGTGTGTGTGTGTGTGTGTGTGTGTGTGTGTGTGTGTGCGCGCCTTATGTGGAGATGGACAGCATCAGTCACTCCAACTGAGAGCCTGTGTGTGTACATGTGCATGTCTGTGATTGTGCGAGTTCGTGCACATGGGTACATGATAAACAAGTGCATGTATGAATGTGTACACACTTGGGAGCAACATCTGTATGTGTGTACATGCTTCTATCTTTATGAGGTGTGATTGTGAGTAGTTTACAAGTGTAGGTGTGCACACATGTATGTGAGTGTGTAAGTACATATGTGTGTGCACATTTGAATGTGCATTTGTTCTATGAGACCTGCTCTCCTGTGAGGAGCCTGGTGGTATTGGGACAGGTGTTCTGGAAGGAGACAATACACAGTCATCTTGTAAGACAGGCCAGGTGACCAGGAGTGACTTCCAGGGACAGGCCTTACTGCGTCTTCTGTAATGTGCCACCTGGCCATGCAAGCCCTTCCTTCCTAAGAAGGCAGACTTTTCTTAGTCTTTGCTTCTCCAGCCTCATTTCTTCTTCCCATTTGGCAAAGCCCTACCCAGCATAGTCCAAGCATCACACGTCCCCCACCACATGTCACACAAGTGCATTCACCTTCGCTGAATGTTGTATACTGCCCCCTCCCCCACAGCACAAGAAGGCTCTTCCTGGGTATTTTCACATCTCTGTACAGGTAGGAGCTTGGGGACTGCTAAGGAATTTCAGGACAAACAATAAATGTACAAGAAATCCTGCCTCTCCCCACACCCAGTACAGACTCACAGAATCCTACCTGAAAGAAACAGAAACTGAAAAGCTGTCTATATATCCTATTATATTCTATTTTTCACAGTAAATCTCTCAAATCTGTGCTACAAAAGAGAATTCATTGTCTTCCTGTTCTGTAGTGCAGAAGCCCAGACAGTTCTCCCCAAGCCCAAACCAGAGTACACCTGTTCTTCCCCGGCCACGACGGCAGGGGGAGCCCTTTTCACACCGCCGCTCAGTCCCTCCCTGACCTCCCCGCCAACCTTGAAGCCCCGTGATCACATTGGCCCCGGGGACAGTGCAGGACAGTCTCCCATCTGCTTTTTAGACACTGCACACAAGAATTTATGCATATTCAAACAAACAAAAAGGAAAGACTAAGAAAATGGATAGAAAGGCATAAGGCCTAAGGTTAAAAAATTTCAAATTTGTTAAACTCTGCCCTCAAGACATCATCATTCAAAGCAGCCAACAGCCATCTTGCTACCTGCTAAACCAGAAAACTCCCAGATTTTAAGATCAGCTAATTAATGGCCTAAATTCCTCTAAGTCCCACTATGTGACACACTCGTGGGCTCCAGAGATTTCTGGCGACGTGGGCTAGCACTACTGCACCAGCACGCTGCTTTGAGGACTCAGCACCAGTGTGGTTTTGGCCAGAGGAAGAAAGAGTGTAACAACCGAGAGGCTTGGACTGCGCCGACCCTAAAGCGGACGAGTCTCCAACCCGGAATCCTGACGGGTGAAGAGCCCAGAGCTCCTGGGGCAGTGGTCATGGCATGCTCATCGGTGCCGAGGCCCTGAGCCTCATGTGGGGTGAGGGAAGGCTCAGGTGGATGTCACACACTGCTGCCAGCAGACCCGCCCCCACCTCTCCAGGCTTTATGAGACTGCCAGGGTGGCCTGCTCTTTCCTGGAGGGATGCCCCTGTCCTCCCAGGCTGCCACTGTACAGACGTCCCTGGAATGCTGGCCCAGAACCAAAGTAGCTGTGCATATTTGCTGTGGAAATGCAAGACAGGGTAGAGATTCACCTCCCTGTAGAAAGTGGCTCGGGCTTGTCGCCATTGAACTGACTATTACCCAAGCATCCACTGAGGCCTGGGAGCTGAGAGGGAGGCTGGGCTGGGCTGGATCCTACAGCAGCTGGAGCTGAAGTCGCCATCTTGAATGTGTCTAAAGATGTAAATCCCTGTCTCTTTAACACTTAAAGTCCTCTGTTCACCTTTTGCTCAGAATGTCACTTGTTTCCTCAAAGCTCAGGTATCCACTTGTCCTCGCCAGGTCTGAGCAGTAGCTGCTGACAGGAAGCCAGGCTTGAGAGGGGCTGCAGGACTCCAACTCCTCATTTCACAGGAGTCTTGGGGACCCTGAGCAAAAGCTCCTGGGTCACCTGATTTCAGGGTCCAGTGAACCCTTGCTTCTTCTCTGGTCCATGAACTTCCAAGAGAAATACACAAATGTCATTTGCAAAGGAAGATTTGACATTACAGGTAGCTACTAAGGAACAGAGCCCAGGCTTGGTGCCCTCTTCAGACCTGGTGGGGTCCTCAGCCTCAGTCCCAGCAGCTGGGCCTGAGCCTGACTGTCAAGAATTATGAATATTCCAGCAGGGGGAGAGAAAAAACCATAACTAAAGTACATAGCCCTGTATCACTGACGGCGAACCTTTCAGAGCTTCCATTGATTACAAACAGCCAATTGCAGCACACGTGCCACAGGTTCACACAACAAGCCAAATCTTCTAAATCGCACTGCAGCTTCAACTTAGCAGCAACAACACTGTTGACCATGAGCACAATTTAAGCTTTTACCTGGTTGTTGTTGTTGTTTGGGTTTTGTTTTTTTTTTTGCCCACAGCCCAAAGGATGTGTGGAATCATCTTCTGATCCTAGCACTTCTGGCCTCTGTGTTTATATGCAGCCTATGAGGTAGGACTGAGAACTTTAGCATAAGGGAGAAAACAAAACCTACCACTTCCAAACCCTACTTTTTGTTATTTAAAATACAGACTTCAGGGTAGGGTTAGACAAACTTAGCCAATAAGTTTTGATTTTCTGTTCTAAAATAGCAGATGAAAAGTAAGGGTGCTGTCAGAAAAAAAAATGATTTTTAAAATTAAAGTTGGAATTAGGTTCCTTGCATAAATTTAAAACATTTTAGAGCCTTATATTTTAGTAACAAAATAAACTCTAGCCTAGTTATAGAATACTCCCACTAGAATCTAGAAAGCCTTCAAAGAATTCCAAAACTATAGAGACCTCAATCTAAAAGAATTTGGTATGAAAAGCAGCCAGAGTTTAACTCAGAAACTCCCATGAATAATGACAAAATAACGAATTATGTCCTCACAACTTCCCTTCTGACCTTTTAGACGAAAGGCAGCCAGAGGTGAGCAGGTCCTCAGGTGCACACTGTGGCCGTCAGAGAAGCAGCCAGGGCCTAGGCTCCCTGGGGAACAGAGCTGCATGAGCAGCTTCAGAAGGATCCACACACAGGGCCAGCCCCGCTCACCGGAGCACCCTCAAGCCACACTGCACCCCAGAGTTCTGCAGTTCTTTCCAGCTCAACGCTGCTCTCTGCTATCTGACTCTACACTTTCTTCCCAGTATGCTAGAGTGTTTCCCATGAGGTCTTCAGAAGGCCAAGACACCCGATACCATCCATCACTGGGATGCTGTGCTTCACAACCCAATGGTATGACTTTCTCAGAATGGATTTGGCCAAACTGAGAATGATGCTCTCATTCAATAATTTACAAAATCAAGCCAGATGTATTGGCATATACCTGTTATTCCAGAAGCCTGGGAGACTGAAGTAGAAAGATTATCAGTTCAAGGCTACCTACTGTAATTTACGGAGAGCTTATTTCAAAACAAAATTTTACAAGGGCTGAGGAGGTAGCACTTGCTTACCATGCAGGAGACCCCAGTTGGAGAAAACCCAGTAGGAGAAAAATATTCCCTCGGGCTTCCATGTACCACCTCCTGTTATATACCACAGATGGCAGCACACAGGCTGGAATGTGCTCTTCGCTCTGGCACACATGTGACCCCGTGCAGGAAAGGGAGGAGCCAGAATACTCTGGCTATTTGAAATGCTTTGCAGAGTCTGCATGTATATGAGTCATGTTTCCCAAACTTTCTTCTACACTGCAGGCTAACGTAGCCTAAGCCCACTCTGTGTGATCCCTCAAGTCTGCCCAGTCGGCCTACAAAGAGGGGCTACTGTGCAGCCCCGGGGCCATGTATGCTTCACATCTGCTCCTGTCATCTTCACAGAGCAGGACTTCAGTTCAGGGTTGTGGTCTATTCCCTGCATTTCCAGCAACCCGGCAGCACAGAGAACCACTTACCGTGACCAGCAAAGCAAGACTCTAAAACAGGGAGAACACTGATGGCCTCTAAACACCTTAACTATCTTAGATTCATAAATACTCATGTTGTTTTGCAGAAATATTTATTGATAGGATTACAAGACACGCCCCAGAAAACACAGAGGTTCTTTCCCAAGGTATGGATTTATACTGTCTAACCTTTGTAAAATCAAGAATATCTTGAACTCTCAAAAAAAGACAGTCTCAAAATCTTAGATAAGAGATTGTGTACTGCACATTCAGTGATCTTACCATGTGCTTAACCTCTTCTCTATTTCTGTCCACCTTTTTTCCTAATTATTTCAGTAGTAGCAATTCACAAGTGGAAAACAGCAAAACCAAACTCCCATAGCTGTAAGAATGGTATTCAGAAACCACTTGAGCACCACCATTTGCCTAAGGGGCTTTGGGGATAGGGTAGTTCCCTCGATGTTTGCACCTGCCTTCCTCTGTACACCTCAGAGAAGCTCTTGGGGCTCAGAGCACTTTAAAGCGAACAGGTAGGTCACTGAACAGGGGAGCACCAGCTCTGCGTTTCATTCCCAGCAGGAATGTGGCCATATAGAACCCTACACAGACCTGGATGTCTTCAGCAGGTGACATTGTTGAAGGGCAGGTTGATTTCCTTCCAGAATCTTTTACCAAACTGTCCCTCTCTGCTTTTGCAAGTGTTACAAACTGCCACCAGAGGGCGAGAGCTCCACGTCCTCAGAAAGGCCCATGAACAGGATCCGGAACTGGAGACCTTAAAGCCATTGCCAGACCTGTCCCCAGTCATCCTGTCAGACAAAACGAAGGCATTGTGCTGGACAGAGCCCCTCAGTGGACACTTGCCGCCTAGGGTCGGAGCTCTGGTTCCTCATACAGTTCTTTGAGTAGAGCCCTGACCAGAGAATCTGGAGCAAGTTGATTCAAATAATTTGCAGGTGACTGTAAACCTGCATCGGCGCATACAAAACTGAGTTTGGCTGGTTTTGGAATCCAGTACATTAACATTCGTTATCTCATATACAGGAGAAAACTTTAAAATGTCTCCTTTAGGAGAGCAAACAAGTTACTCAAGTACTTCTTTGTTAGACAAAATCTAATAAAACAGCTTAACTTGTGAAGGGCTCTTCACTGTGCAGTGGCTCTTCACTGTGCAGTGCTTGGCTGTGAACCAAGCTTTGGGGACCTCTAAGAGACTCCCCGATGTGCCTGGTCAGAAGCCAAGTGTCTGTGTGTGCAAAGCATCTGGTATGACTCAGTTGATCTCTGCAAGGCCAGGTGCAGCTTTGAGCTGTGTGACTTGAAATACTGTCCCCACCTGGCCCTGGCCTGGCCCCGGTCTTGCGTTCATCATGTGCTGAAAATTGCCACATGATGTGTTACTGGCATCTCAGCCTGGATCTGGAAACCCAAAGCTGCAGTCTACACCCCAAATGGACCTCCAACAGGCCACTCTCCCCCATTCCCTATCTCTGCAGAGATACCACTATAAACAATGTTTCCAAGGGGGACATCAAGATCCTTCAGTCTAATGTCCCTGCCTCATGCCCTATGGGTCACCCACTATCAAAGTCTCTGGTGTCCTCCTCACTCTTCCTGAACTCACCTGGCAACTGCGAGACAGCCTTGCCTGGTCCTCCTGGTGTGTGGTGTCCTTCCCACCTTACTCCACCTCCCAGCCCAAAACTATCAGGAAACTTCATCACTGTACTTAAAAGAATCAGCAGCTCTTGACCTTCGAGGGGAAGGTCTTCCCTGGACATGTAATGGCACTGGCCATGACCAGTTTTCTCCAAGGACATCCCACCATCAATTCATGTACTAGTATGGTGCAGTCTACATGGTACCCGCTTTTGGTTTAATTAACATTTAAATCACCAACTGAAATACAACTCATGTGGCTACCTGGCAACGTTCCAAATGCTCATTACTGTCATTAGGCTGGTGGTTACTGCAGTGGACAGCAGAAATCAGAGGCATTTGTGTCCCCGGACATTTATGTCAGTCTGGTACATTTGTTGGATTTGTGGAAATGGGAAATGATTCTTGCAAGTTCAAAGAGAAAAGAAGTCATGAAGGGATGGTATATAACCTGCAGAACTTTCAATCAGCAGAAACATCAGGTCTCGATGTTCCATATCCATAGATACCTCCCCTGGAGATGCCAGCCCTCAGGTCTCTGCACACCGCTCAGTGACTGCCCACTGGAATTGGCTCCCATCTTTGCTCTAGCACTTGGCACAAAACCATGGCTGTGTTCTGTGCCAGCAGTAAGATGACATGTCTATGTGCAGCTGCCTCTTACTTCCAGCCTTATGGCAAGAGCTGCTCTGGAAAGCTCAAGGCTGGGAAAGTTTAGATTCTAGTTTTCAATATCAAGAGAAGAAAAAGCCCATCTATTGTAACCGCCACAGTCCAGAATGAAGCCACTCCAACCACACAGCCTTCTAGGACCTACCTTTAGTTGACTATGGGCACATGGGAGATAATATGGCTCAATCCTGTTCCTGTTTCCCTCCAAAAGTCTCCCTTTGAACCCCTAGCCTCCTGGACTTCAGAATGTGTCTTAGACATGTGGTTTTTATGGAAGTCTCCAAGTGAGGATGAGGATTTTGGGTGGTGGGTCCCAATCCAAAACCACTGGTGTCCTTATAAAAAGGGAAATACAGACACAGAGACAGATGTGTACAGAGGAAAGATGGTATAAAGAGACACAAAGGAAAGGCAACATCTACAAGCCAAGAGGTGAGACCTCATGAGAAATCACACCAGTAACACACTGAGCTTGGAATTCTAGCCCTCAGATCTGTGAATAATGTATGTCTGTTGCCATATTAGTCAGCTTTTGTGTGACTGAGACAAACTACATGACACCCTTAATTTAAGAAAAGGTTTATTTGGCTCATACTTGGAGAGGATTCAGTTTGTGGTAGGCAGTAAGCAAAAAACAGCATGGTGGAAAGGCCTAGGAGAAGAAAACTACTCAGTCCACATCGGTCACGAAACAGAGAAAGAAAGGAGGAACGAGGGTCAAGAACACAGCCTTCCAGGTCACACCCCCAGCAACCCGCTCCAGCCAGGCCCCACCCCTGGACAGCACATTCAGCTACGTACTCGCCAGTGTATTAATCCACTGATGCCTGTAACACACCCATGATCTAATTCATCTTCCAAAAACCTTCTGTTTGAACACCGAAGCATATGGGGAAACTTTAGAGCTAAACCATAGGAAGTGCCTTAACTTGCCCACCTGCGGGACTTTGTTGTGGCTGCCCAAGGAGCCAATACAGCTATTACAACCTTCTCCTCCAAGCAGGCCCAAGAGGTAATGACATTAAGCTCACCCTATGCCGTGCTCCCTTCCCCATGTACACTTGAATGGGTTGGGAATTATGTTAGGTCTCCATTACTGTAACAAAACACCTGAGAAAATGAAAAAGAAGAAAGGTTTATTCTGGCTCATAATTATGGATGGTTCAGTCTGTGGTCAGCTGGCCTGATGTTTTGGCTCTGCAGTGGTACAGGACCTGACAGTGTGTGCTCCACCCACATGACAGAGGAAGACACTCACCTCATGGTTAGGACTCAACAGACGGAAAGAGGAGGGGTCTGGGTCCCACAGCTCCCTTCAAGACACACCCACCATGACTACTTTCTCCAGTAAGCCTCACCTCCTAAAGACTACACACCTCCCAGTGGTGCCGAGCTAGGGACCAACCCTTCAAAGCATGGGCTTTTGGCAGACAACAATACTATAGCAAAAACCTTTGACTTGAGTTTCATAGGATTATATAGCTGGAGCTCTTGTGGCTGAGCCTAGATGGGCATGTGTGGTATCTCTGCTGCCAAAACTGAGCATGGCAGTGTGGGGCTGGGGATTCCTACTCACTCCTGCTGCTGCAACAGCCCAGAATGAAGGTTGGCAGCCTGGAGAACACATCACACAAGGTGAGAATCAAGAGCTCCACTGGATCAGAGAGGATCCTGATTTCCTCAGCTCACAAGGAAAATATGGGGGTAGCAGGTGCCCCAAGAGCCTAAGTCACATGTTCAGGGGCTCACCCAGCAGGATCTCAGATATCCTCCTCCCTGGGACGAGGGCTCCTGCTGGGCACATCCAGCATTGTGACTGCCCCAATGACATCACACTGCTTTGTGAACTGTTGAGTCATTTGGGGCCCTGTTACAAGGCTTTCAGAGCCTATCAAGGTCTGGGAAACAACCAAACAAAAGCTGTTTCTCAAAAAGAAAATAATTACAGGCTGAGAGGAACACGACTTTTCCAAAATCTGAGGGTCTGAGCCTGTGGCTCCTGTTTTGGGGTTGATGGTGGCCCCGTCCATCTGGGCACTTGGGGCACCATTGTCTTGGTGACAGAGCTCCTGTTATCAGGTTCCATTTTAGCCATCATCATCCTCACATCAACCGTCCTGCTGCTGCTGCAGCCTGGCCCTGCTGTTCAGCTGTGCCTGGCACACGCAGCCAGAGCGAGCTGGGGGCTTGCTCGAGGTCTGGGGGTCACACTCCTGGGAGGCCTCCTCATTGCCCCTTCATGCATCTCTCACCTCCCTCTTGGCCTGTAGCACAATCTCCAAACAGTTTAACCCCTCTCTTTGCACCTGTTTCTCTCACAGGACCCTGAGCACAGCAGAGCTCTTCTGCGTCTTGGTTTTGCTGGATCCTGCACTTCACCTGGCAGCAGGCAGGCACTCGGGGATGCTCCTAGGGCAGGAGGAGTGTGAACAGTGGCACGGGAGGGTTGAAAGCTCACAGAGCAAGGTGCAAGCCACACGGGAGGTCTGAGCTAGGGTTGATTTATTAGAAAAACTCTCCTCACTCCTGCATCACCCCCCACCAAAAAAAAATCAGTCACTGGGAAGCTTAATTTGGACACGTGGTACTGGTTATGAGGGTAGAGAATGCGCACACTTTGGTTCATGGGACTCATGGGTTAGAAACTCCAGCTGTGCGTGATGGAAATGCAGCACGCTAGGAGCCCCAGGGAGGAGGACTGGGATGTGAAGGTGGCTTCTGCTGGGCACTGTGAGAGCTTGAGGGCTCCACAAATACAGGGGTCTGTGTGAGTGGGCAGGTGACCGGAGTCTTTTCTCCCTCTGTGCCATGCTGTAAGAATTTGTTGTCCAGACTCTAAAACAATCCAAGGACACTCACCGCCCCGTCAGCCTGGGATTCTGTACAATGCACCTCATCATTGTTGGCACGGGATCAACCAGGGGGACAGATAAATGAACACACCAGATATTGGCTCCCAGATCTACCGCAGGAACAATCCAGAATTGACCACGTGGAAGGATCTTTGAGGTCAAATAAACAAAGTAAACCCAGTCAAACTTTAACCTGTCCTCTGACTCAAAGATTTCCAAAGAAATAGACTGTCTACATTCTGCATTTCATGTTCTCGGTTGGCCTGTGTCACAGAACTGTCTTACCTAATTTGACCTCAGCGTGCCACAGGGCAGGACCAGGATTTGATCCTTTCTCTTAAATTTAGTTCAGCTGGACTTTTAACCTCCTCATCTCATATCATATTTGGAAAATGAACCAACCAATGCCCCCAGAATTCCAACTCCCCACTCCACTGGCTTCCTGCGAAAGATGTACATGGAAGACTGAGCAAGAAGGAGGTGGAAATACTACTGTGACCAAAAGGAAATTTAATGGAGCAGGATGGGAAACACGCTCTGTATTGCAAGGGGAAAGCAGCAGTGGCCTTGCCTGGGGAAACAGGGGTGAGGCTGCAGCTCAGGACCCAGGGAGTCCATGGCTGTGGCGATATCTCCACCAGTGTGTATTTGTTCCTTAAGTTAACACAATAGAATTGAAAGAAAAGCCCATGGAGTTAACTTGAAAGCATATGATATTGAAATTGATGTGCTTTCTTCACAAAAAATCAGTTCTCAGGCTGGGGAGTTAGCTCAGTGGTTCTGGCACCTGTCTTGCAAGTGCAAGGACCGGGGTTTGATTCCCCCGGTAACCATATACAATACTGGGTGTGGAGACTCACGCCCAGCAGCAATCAGCACCACATACTACAGTGCTGGGCATGGTGGCTCACATCTGTAATCCCAGCACTCGGGAGGCAGAGGCAGGAGGATTGCTGTGATGTGAGTTTGAGGCTGAGCTCAGGGCCAGCTTGAACCACAAAGCGAGACCCTGTCTCAAAAAAAAAAAAAAAAAAAAGTCAGTTCTCCTAAATAAAAGAAAGGATTATTTTGTTAATGTACTTATAAATGTTAATGGAGAGGGTTGGGGAGTTAGCTCAGTGGTTTCGGCACCTGTCTTGCAAGCGCAAGGACCCGGGTTCGATCCCCGGTTACCACATAACAATACTGGGAGTGGAGACTCATGGCCAGCAGCAACCAGTACCACATATCACATACCACAGTGCCGGGCGTGGTGGCTCACGCCTGTAATCCCAGCACTCGGGAGGCAGAGGCAGGAGGATTGCTGTGATGTGAGTTTGAGGCTGAGCTCGGGGCCAGCCTGAACCACAAAGCAAGACCCTGTCTCAAAAAGAAACCTTAAAAAAAAATGTTAATGGAGAATCATTATTTGATATCCACTTCAGTTTTAAAACATTTTTCAGAGCAAAACATAGTGGTTCAGGCCTGTCATCCCAGCACTCAGGAGGCAGAAGCAGGAGGATTGACGTAAGTTCCAGGCTGGCCTTGACTACAGAGTGAGTTCAGGGCCAGTCTAAATTACAAAGCGAGACCTTGTCTCAAAAAACTAAAAAGAAGAAAGGAAATTTTTCAGTGTATAGTATTTGGAATAACTTAGGTAAGTGAATAAATTTTTTTTTTGTTTTCAATACTGAGAACTGAGCCCAGGGCACTTTACCCCGAGTCACAGCTCAGCCATTTTTACTTCTTATTCTGAGGCAGGGTCTCACTGGGTTGTCCAAACTGGCCTTGAACTTTCTGCCTTCCTGTTTTATCTTCCCAAGTACCTGCGATTACAGACATAAGCTACCATATCTAGCTGGATATACTTTTTAAGACTATACATTTATGAAATTCAAATATTACAAGTAAAAATTTTAGAATCTGAATTGAGATGAATCATGTTTGAAATACACAGCAGATTTTTGAAGACTCAGTACAAAAAGAAAATAGAATATTTCAAAAATAATTTTATATTAATTATGCATTGAAATAATATTTTGAATCTACTGGTTAGTGTAATATTAAAGTTTGTTTATCTGTGTCTTATTTGTTTAAATTTTATGCAGCGGTGGGGTGGGTTGGTGGGAACTGAAATCAGGCCCTGACTCTACCACTTATGCCCCAGCCCTCTTTCTACATTTTTAATATGGCCATTAAAACCTTTAAGTCCAAATGTTACTCCCATTAACTGCTATTGCTTATGTTGGGACTGGAGAGCAATATCCTAAAAGTGTCGCCCTGGGGCGGGCTGGATACTTTGAACTGGAGGACCCTGGAAGGCCTCTCTGACACTCTCCCCTCCATCTCCTTCCTCTCTTTCTTCCTCAAAGTAAGTCGTAAAATTTTACAATCTCCTTTCTCCCTTGAAGATCTTGACTCTAGCTCGCTCTCGTGTGGTCCTGCAATGCACTCAGGAGGAAGCAGTGCCATGCAGAGAAGCCAAGAAAGTCAGCACAGACTGCTCACGGGCCTTATGTCTGTCTCCATGCTCTCACATCCTGTGGCCAGTCACATTTGTACATGCTGTCCAAGCATCACCAAACCTCAGCGTGCAAACAGCAGTTTTCTCTGCAGCTTCAGGTATTCCTCTGCAGAGCTCCCCTGTCAATGAGACTTCCATTACCTGAGTGTGTTGTTTCTTGTTAGCCTGGCTCTTGTTGAAGCGTCAGCCATGACCCTGCCCACTGGCAATGCACAGGATTCCTGCCTCTGCATGCCTTGCTGACACCTGCTTCTCTGCTCTTTGTACAGCCATTCTGGACAGTGTGGAGGGGCATCCCAATACAGTTTTGGTTATCATTTCCATAGTGTATTAAAATATTGGATGTCTTTTCTTCTGTTTATGGTCCATCTGTATATTTTCTTTACAGGAAAGTCTACTCATAGCCTTTGGCCATTATTTAATTGGGCTGTCAATTTATTAATGAATTATAAGAGTTTATAATATATTTTAGGTACAAGTTCTTTATCAGACATATAATTTGAAAAAAAATCCCTCCATTCTTTGGTCTTTTGCTGAAATTTTTCTTTTGCCTTAAGGATCATAAATTCATAGAATTTAAGTCAGTATGTGGTAGAATAGAAGAAACAATAGAAAACCAAGAAAATTGAGATTTTAAAATGTACTTTCTTTTAAACTGCAGCTTTAAAACACAAAAATTACGTAAGCTTTTACCCCTCAAAAATACTCAGTCAGAAAAAAAAATTTAAAGGTCTTAAAGACAAAGCCTATGAATTGGGCTCTGGACCTGTCCTTTTCATCGATAAACAGCGCTTCCTCTATCTTGAAGGAAGCAGCAGCACTAATGGGGAACTATCTCAACCACAAACATTCTCAGCCTACCCACCGTGTAACCTGACCGACAACGGGAATGTGGCCAGGCTGGATCAGAAATAAAGAATTTAACCCACCCTGAGGCAGGAGATTGAGGTGTGACAGGCTGGCTGGGATGTAGAAATCACCTGTTGATTACAAAATCCCAGGATGCACACACTGAGCAGTTCTTGAAGCCCTGCACATGGATCTCTCACAAAAATCTGAGTCGTTTTTTTTAAAGGATCCCTTAGACCTGAATGTTACTTGAGGAGTGGATGATACAAAGAGACCAAACGCTTTCTACCTCTCTGTCTCTTCTGGTATGGTCCTGCCTTGTAGGGTGTACCTCTTTAACTATTTTTACTTGGCCCAAACTAGCTCTGTAAAGCCTGTTTATTTTCCTACTTTAAGTAAAATTTTGCTTGTCTTGACCAGTTCTTTGCTCAGGACAGAAAGAATAGAGAAATCACTTCCAAATGGAGAGTCAACATCTCCAAACCTGATAACAACCCTATTAAAATAAATTTTCAGGTTCCTAAATGAGGGGGAAAGTCAGGACTGGTTGGACTGAAGTTTAGCCAAGCTGAATTGTCATGAAACTCCACCTCAGTCAAGACAAGGATCGCCTCTTCAATCAATCTACAACCACCCGCCTCTGTTCATGCTTCAACCGATCTGTGACTGACCCGACCCATACGTTTTCGCCCTCTAACATTTACTATATAAATGACTATTTTGCATTAGAAGGGGAAAGTGTTCTTCCAAACACTTCCTGGAGTTTTCAGTGTGATTCCATTCGCCTCATTCCTTTCTGATCCAAGTTTCCATTCTCCCAAAAAGCACATTTAAACTCTTATTTCAGAAAAGAAATTTTCAGGATGTATCAATTAAAGAGACATGAGAAGGATGTATTAGAGGGAGATATAAGATACACTCAAGGCAGAATGTGAGTGCTCAGAGAAAGGAAATATGATATAGTTGAAGACAGAATCTTGTATGGATTTTGGGTGGTAGACAATTACAATTTGATGATTCATAGTCTTAGTCTTTTTTAGTAGAGGAAAGATTTTTTTCTTTTTTTCCTTTTTTTTTTTTTTTTTTTGAGACAAGGTCTCACATTGTAGTTCAGGCTGGCCCTGAGCTCAGCCTCCAACTCACATCACAGCAATCCTCCTGCCTCTGCCTCGCGAGTGCTGCGATTACAGGTGTGAGCCACCACGCCTGGCACTGTGGTATGTGGTACTGGTTGCTGCTGGGCGTAAGTCCCCATGCCCAGTATTGTATGTGGTTACCAGGGATCAAACCCGAGTCCTTGTGCTTGCAAGACAGGCGCCGGAACCACTAAGCTAAATCCCGGCCCCAGGGAAGATTTTTTTTTTTATCTGGTGGGATAACGGTCCATTCATATGGGAAATCCTAAAAGGTGGTCTATTCACAGGTGGATAAAGACCATCTTCAGTTAAAAAGAAATGGTAACACTCATCTGTTGGTGAAAGGAAGTTACCTAGGTTTATTGTGTTTTGGAAAAAAAGAAAAAATACCATTCCTTCCTATGGGAAGGAATGAGATATTTTTTTGGTGGAGAAATGCTATTCTGGCTCTGTTCTAGACCAGCCAGACCTATTACAGAGTGAGTTTGGACCAAAGTAAAAGGAAAATAAGTGTACTGTACAGGATGAGAGTGGCCTGCTGTGGAAAAAAATGCAGTAGCAAGAGCTCACTGACAACTGTCTTTTTTCATATCTCCCACTCCAAAGGCTGAATCACATCTCAGCCATCTTACTGGAAACCTGTTTGAATTCTTGAGAGAATTTCACATGCAAGGCTGTGGGAGTTGTTCTGCACATGTGTCCTGGGACTTTGCAATTGACAGATCATGTCCTCTTTCCTAACTAGACTTCTGCACCCTAATCTCCTGCCTCATTCTGCTGCATGGTCTCACCCAACAGAGGGCATGCTTGCCCTCTGAAGCATAGTTATGTTTTTTTTTTTTTTTTTAACTTATTTTTCTTTCTCCATGTCTAAAAACTTCTGTCGCCTTAGGTTTGTTTTTTTTTTCTTTCTTTCTTTCTTTCTTTCTTTCTTTCTTTCTTTCTTTCTTTCTTTCTTTCTTTCTTTCTTTCTTTTTTTTTTTCCAGAAGTTAAAGGCTCTCAAATTTCCTAGAAAGTGAGTGAGCTTATATAAAAGCATCAAAGACAAGAGGAACTTATGTTATTAGAACACCAGGGTCATGTCCGGCAATGAGGAAGAATGAAACATGGACAGAGGAGGTAAGGTGCAGCCCATTTATGTGAAATATATAAAATCAAGAAAGTAAAAAATATAAATGCAAAGAAGTAAAGTACCTGCTAGGCTAGAGAGGATTCTGACACGTATACTCAGGAAAGCTCTTTGTATAAGCGTTTTTAGGGGGGTGAGAAGGCAGTTCTTGCTGTTGTGTGAGCGATATAATCTCTACACTATAGGGAACTATATATTTTTCAGAGTCCAATCTGTCTAGTGTTTACAGTGTGCCTGTGTAGGGTCCACACACCTGTAAGCCAGTGTCCAGCCTGATCACATGCTGGGGAGGTTCTAGACAACCAAAGGACACCCGGAGGGTGTCTTAAGATTTCTAGAGAGTCATGACATAGTGGAGGCATTTTGGACTTCCTGATTCTATTGGGGGCTTTTGTCCTTACTGTCTAATAGAATCTTAACTCCTGTGTCACTGTAACACTTGCTGATTCTAAGAAAAAAAATGGAAAGAAATATTGAGAATATTCTCTATAAAGTGTGGTGACCTCACTACAGGTCAATGCAGTCTGTTTACGGTTCGATGGAACTAAACTTTCCTCACCTGGGAACCACATAAGGATAGAGACACCCAGACCCATTCAGCAATGTTACTTATACAACTGGCATGAGAAACTGTTCCTCATGGACAATTTCAGTCATGGGTAACAGACTAGAGTTGCTCCCTGTGCAGTTCTGCCTCTGGGAAATGGGCCAGGCTACCCACATGTGACTGTGTTCTGGGGCAGACTATGCAAGCAGGGGGACTCCAGCATATGGTAGGAATCTCAGGTGGCCTGAGACACATGGAAAAGATGGGTCTTTGGGCTGGTACCCAAGGGAGGCAATCTCTTTAATCACACATTTTTTGGGTCCTAAAATCTTTAGATTAAAAGAGATACTCTTTTGATTTCCTTCCCTCTTTCCCTCCTCCTGATCTTTCTTTCCTTTTGTCTCTCTCCTTCTTCCCCTCTCCTTCCTACTCTCTCTCCCTTTCTCCCTCTCTTTCTCTGAGTGTGCCTGATAGCTATGCTAATTCAACTAGTCATTCTGGTGATAACTGATGTTATCCTGGGAACCTGGAGAAATGTATGAACTCAAATCATTAACTATCCTACTGGTTTTCTTTTCCTTATTTTCTTTTTTTCCCCTCCTTTCTTTCTTAAGAAAGCCTCAATCCCCTTCTTTTTTTTTTTTTTTTTCAATCCCCTTCTTGTCCCTTATCTCCAATTCAGGATTGCAACTGTCTGAAACCTCAATTCCTTTCACTTGTTCCTTTACTAGTCATCGGAGAGAGGCAGGGAGCTGGAGGGGAGAGGAGGTTAATGGGTCTGAGAGAACTCAGCAAATCCTTTTATAAGTCCAGGTACAGTTCCTAGTGTGTCCCCTGACAAGGGAGTAAACAGGGAAAGTGTGTGGTCTCTGATTTTTTCCAGCCCGGGGGAAGACCACAGGCCTGCAGGAAGTGTACTGCTTTGGCCCCTCTCAGGTATCTGCATGACCTGCCTGGACCCTCGGGCTGCCTGTACTTTTGGTTTTTTAAATTAATTTTTCTGTCATGATTGCTTCTATGATTCTAGCTTGCTTCCTCCTTCTATCTGACTTTGTTCTGGTATTCTTATGGTGATTTTTTGCTTGAAATCTATCTCCCTAACTGAAATGAAATAGTATGTGATTTGTGATTTCTCTGTGACCTCTGCGGACTTTTTAAACCCTCCATGATCTTGTGTGTGTTACAGTTTCTTAAAGATATTCAAGGTGAATTTTTTAGTAAAGCCCAGCTGTTACATAAAACCTTTCCTGCCTTCCACGTCTGTCGATGAATGTTGGTGTAGCTGACTGGCAGGGATGCCTGGGCTAGTCAGTGACAGAAAACAGCGGCTCTGTGCCCCTGGGCAGTTCCTCCTCAGGTTAACAGAGCACAGCTGTTGCCCCCTTGGCAGTTCCAATCATGGAGTGACTGGGCATAGATGCCAACTGCAGGTGGTTCTGACCTTGGGGTAACAGAGCAGAGCAGCTCCCTGGGAAGTTCTGGCTCTGGGAAACGAGCCAGGCTGTGCACATGTGATCATGGACTGGGACAGGCTACGCAAGCAGGGTGACGCCAGCACGAGGTAGGAATCTCACTTGGCTTGACCTCAGGGACCTAAACAGGATACCATCGTCTCTCTCCTTTGTTCCCTTTCTCTCTTTACGTCTTCCAAAAGTATATGTCGAAGCCCTTACAGGCCTGTAGTACTACTTAAGTAATTATAAGTTACTCAATGTCTCTCCACAAAAGATCACCTATAGGTTATACCCTATGATGCCTCATCTCCTTCCCAGCTTTCTGTGGATGCTCTTAGTATCTACTGACTGTTGACCACGTCCCTCCCCTCAATGTGGACTGTATGGGGGGGTGGGGGTATCTATGTTCTTTTTGACTCTATCATTTACTCATTAGCAAAATATTGAGTTTCTGTACCCTCTTGCCCATGTCTTTGTGACTTCTTTGTCCATAGGGCAAGAGCCTTAAACCTGTAATGAGAATAGTGAGTAAGAATTCCTGTGGGCCACACATTGTCAAAGGACCAAGTCCAACAGCTTAACTTAATGATCTCAACTGGCTTTAAAGAGATAAGAGAGGAAGCTGCTCACCTGAAAGGATTTACTCAGCTCTGGGCAGGCCCAGTGGATTCATCCAAAGCATGACAGGAAGAGATAAAGTGGCTAAAATGTTTACCCATGTGCATTTAAGTATTAGAGAGGGGGCTGTTTTTGTTTTCACAGTGCTAGGTCTAGAAGCCAGGGCCTCACTCAAGCCAGGTAGTGTATTCCTATCTGAAACGGCATCTTAGACTTTGCATTTGAGTGTCAATGTTTCTTAGCTCACTCATTTCCTACATTCTTTCAGTTATGAGTCAGTCAGATTAATGTGTGCTACATCACAAAGGCAGGGGCTATGCCAAGAGTACTGGGCAGCAACACAAAACATGTATTTCTATATTTATAAAGTAGTTGCACAGTCCAAAGTGTGCTGCCAGGAAAATTGCCTCTGTTGTCCTAACAACCCTGCCAGACTGACAACAGGACACCCTGTCTGCCCTTCCAGATGAAGCTGAGATGAAGACTATATGATAAGCAACAGAACTATTTTTACAGAAGAAAAAAACAGTTACTTTAATCCATCTGGAAGTTCCTCTTCTATCAGGGGAAGCTGTTGGGAATTTAAGATCAAGAGGAGAAAGAATGGAGGGAAATGTGCTTAAAGCTAATCAGCAGCTTGATGGAAGGTGTGGGCCTACTGGGAAAGCTACATGTTGAGACAGAAAACCAAAGTTAATTGCACCAGTATAAAAATGCTACGTTGGTAGGTGAAAAAAAATCCATAATGAGGCAGGAAATGTATATGACTGAAAACATTTTAATGACATCAAAATTTGTTTCTTGTCATGGTTTATATTTCCATGTCACCCCAAAGCTTCATGTGGTCACAGGTGGGACTTTTTCAGAGGCAGCTGGATCTAGACTGTGTGACACTGAGATTAAGGGTGGGTGATGGCTAAATCAGTCCTCTACTTGTTTTGGCACTACCTTAATCCTGGTATCATAATAGAGTAAGAAGGGACAGAAAGAAGTGGATAAGCTTTCTTGCTGCTTTGCAACCTTCTGCCCACCATGAACTATTTTTCCCCTGTGATACCTGTCTACCATACTACTCTAGCACCAGCTGATTATAGATTGAAACTTCTATAAACTGTGAGCTAATTAAACCTTTCCTCCCTTAATTTGTGACAGTTGGGTATTTTTTCTGGCAATGAGAAAAATAACTATACAATTCCTAACACAAATTATAAACATTGGAGATGATAGATATGCAGCCACCCTGAGCTGATCATTAAACATTATATAGGTACTGAAAAGTCTGGGACTAGGCATGCAGCTCAGTGGCTAGATCATGTCATTATCATATGCCAGGCCCTGGATTCCATTTCCAGTGTTGAAAAAGAATTACACTGCACCCCACAAATAAGTACTATTATCAATTAAAAATAAAAATACATTTAAAATAATGTTTAAGGTCAGGAATGATGGTGCACATCTATAATCCTAGCACTTAGGTGGTTGAGGCAAGAGGATCACTGCAAGTTTGAGGTCAGCCTGATCTACATAATGAGTTCAAGTTCAGCCTGAACTACGTACTGAGACTTTGTTGAAAAAAAAGATCATACAGCTTCAACTGTATAATCAAATTAATAATGCATAAATTTTGTTCTTGAAAAAAAATGGGAACAGTGACATTAATCCTAGTCTGTAATTGAACATGTCAGTAATTATTTTTGTCTGAGATAATTATAAAGGCAATAGAAATCCTTCAAAGGAAGTCATTTTCCTTCATTTCTGAAATGAATAGAGTTTTTCAAATGATAGAATTGTATCATCCTGGAGCACAGGCTAAAAACTGAAGTCAAACAGTTGCTATTATGAGTTGTGCCGGGCTCTGACCTCTGGAAGAAGGGGGAGGCTCCCTTTTGATAGGCCATGCTCTCAGATGTCTGCTGAATGGTGGCTCCTCTCAAGGCTCTGGGAAACACACACAACCCTTCCTGCAACCGTCATCATGTGCACACAATGTTTGCCAAGTATTTGCAGTATGCTGAGCCATGGTCTGGGTCCTTGTAGCTTCAACTGTAGAAACCCATCCTGTTACCAGGTTCTGGGGTGCTCCTTCTAGAGATGCCTTCTGAGTTCTTGCTGTCCTGAACAAATAATTGGTCTAAAAAATTAGACCAATAGTGAGGTTTCACATTTATTAAAGATACGAAAGAAATATTGTCTGCAAAGTAAGTGCAAGCCCCTGAGGAAGCTCACAGTGCAGTAATGACATGCCTTTTAGAGACTGAGTTCCAGACTGTAACTCCAAATCATGTATTTACTGCAAAGTGCCAACACTGCGATTTAACTTGAATACTGAGGTTTTAGTTAAGGGGGAAAACCCTCTACATTAATATCTTGTCTTAAAAGAAAAATGCAATACATGTAACATAGATTTGTCACTATTATAATGGTTACTAGCTTACTGGTGGCTATACTTAGTCCTCAGGAAGATGTCAGATCTAGGCTGTCCTATCGAAACCTTCCTTGAATTTTTGTGAGAACTGAAAGCAGCACTTTTGAATTGGCCTCAGATGCAGGCTTTGAGCTGTTTATCTGCATATGACTCTGATCTCTGTGACTGACAGGTAGCATCCACCTCCCCGGCCAGATGAACATGCCCTAGTCTGCTGCCTCAATCCTAGTTCAATGATCCTGTGCCTGACAGTCAACAGAAAAGCCTGAGGCAGCCTGTTCTGTGATTGTTCTTTGGAAATTTGATATCCCCATGAGGTTTGGACTCAGTCTGCACAATGGGATTCAAAGCAGCCTGTGATGTTTGTATTTATATTTCCTACACATTGTGAGAAAAGGAGTAAACCATGTACGCTTGACCTTTCTGAACTCTTAGGAATCATTAGCTAGATCTTTCAACTATTGTGTTCTCTTAGGCAATGGATCATTGTCTACTTCTTATTTCAAGTAGCAGAGATTCACACGGGAAAAGTCCTTCTCTTTGTGGGACAAGCAGTAGTGGAGAAAGTGGTTTTCCAAGTGGGAAGAAAGCCAAGCTCAGATCTTGGGATTTTTAGCTTCTTAGATGAGGTGTGCAGTATCCCTTCTATCTCTTCCCATAGTAAAATACTCCAGCTAATTCTCTATGCGTGGGAACTCATGGAAAGCTTCAAGATTGAGTGTGGGCCCAGATGTGAGAAGCAAAGTCCTTCTATGCTGACCCATGGTGACTATGGTACATTAGGGGCAAATGGCCTTGCTAGATTTCTCCAAGCAGTCTCAAGGATGATAACTCAAAACCTCCAGTGTGGCTCGCTAAACACACAGTTTTGGGGACCCACTCTACATTCTTGTTTGCAGCAAGCATCTATCCCAGTATGGAGGATTCTTCCCACAGTTCAGGTTTTAGAACACTTCTCATGAGGGAAAGAAAAATATTAGCCCGGTAAGACCAAGCAGCAAGGAGGTCCAGCAGCATATCTCACAGAGGAGTCTTCATTTCAATGAGCATCACAGAAGCTCTTTTCTAATTTAAAAATATGGATACATATCATTGCATTTACATCCTCCTGCCTTCTGGGTTGATGTAAGGGGAATTAATGTGCACACAGTGCCTAGTGGTCAGTAAAGGTAATTATTCATAATCATATCATTAGAAAACAAGGCCCTCTTGCTTTTGTGATGGTATGCATTCCTCACCCCAACACGAAATGTCTATAGGATGGCAGTACTCTATGCCAAGATACACTTTCAAAGAAGATTAAGGTCAGGTATATCGCAGACCACTGATCCTAACAGAAAATGGATCAAATTCATTCATACCCTTGCTAGTTCAAGTCTCGAAGACATTTCTTTGCTTCATTAATGTTATTATGAAAAGTTAGGACTACAGCTTGGCTCTGAACTGTTCCCCAACAATCCATGTGTTGAAAGTTTAGTTTCCAGTTTAACACTATTGGATGGTAGAGGAACCTCTATGAAGTAGCGACTAGGTAGAAGGAAATTAAGTCATTCAGAGGACTTTTTGAAAGAGATATTGGGATCCTCGTGCCTTTCTTTTCCTCCTTCTTTGGCTTCCTCACCAAGTGAGTGGTTCTGCCCAGCTATGAACTTGGGCCACGATATACTACTATTTTTAAAAAAAGTGTGTTTAGTTAGCTTATGAATAAAACAGCTGGCCGGGTGTGGTAGCACATGCCTGTGATCTCAACACTTATGAGGCTGAGGCAGAAGGATCACTCCAAGTCTGAGCAACATACTGAGTTCTAGGCCAGCCTGAACTACATAGCAAAATCCTGTCTCAAAAAAGAAAATTAACTAACTAAATAAGCAGCTCCCTGGGGAAAGGGCCTGAGTTACAGTTGGATGATCTTCCATACTTATAAGAAATAAGGAGTCAGGGGATTTAACTCAGTAGTTCCAGCGCCTGTCTTGCAAGTGCAAGGGCCCAGGTTCGATTCCCTAGTAACCACATACAATACTGGGTGTGGAGACTCACCCAAGCAGCAATCAGTACCACATACCACAGTGCCAGGTGTGGTGGCTCACGCCTGTAATCCCTGCACTCTAGGAGGCAGAGGCAGGAGAATTGCTGTGATGTGAGTTTGAGGCTGAGCTCGGGGCCAGCCTGAATTACAAAGCAAGACCCTAACTAAAAAAAAAAAAAAAGAAAAAAAAAAGAATTAAGTATAGGCATTGAATTAGGATTTTGAACCAAGAATGAACTTTCTCAGGCAACATGAAATCCAGCCCCTTCCTACTAAAGAGAGTTACAATCCCTTTTTAATAAATTCTTGAGTTTTGAGGCACTTAAAATGCAAAACAACTGTTTTTTATTTAAAATCCTAGTTTCATTTAAAGCCTGCATGCTGAGTAACTGAGCTAGAGCCCAATTTCCAGTTGCTGTTTTCAGTCCACAAAGCCACCTGTGACAGGTGGCCACTCAGCAATAGCACAATTCCCCTGCTCTGCTTATCCATAAGAAGCTCTGAGTTGAATGGACATGTCCCAGCCTGAGAGGGGTCTTGGAAATCCAGGAACTATGTTTCTCTCCTTACTTCCAGTAACTACTCTCCTACCTTCCTTTTTGTCTGCGAATTCATTCTTTGTGCAAAACTGTTTCACTAGTTTCTCATGGGCCTTCACTAGTTTCTCATTGATCATCAGGATCAATGTCATAGACTAGAACCTCCAGAACTAAGCCAAAATAACCTTTTCGGTTTATGTTACCTCCAGTATGAGTATCTCCAAAAAAGAAAAGGTAACACTGATAACAGAATTCACTGTACAAACTCCAGGAGGAACAAGAGGAGATACACAGTGAAAATTAGTTTTCCTCTGGACCTCAGCCCCTTAGCATTCTTACAGGCAGCCACTGCTAACACTTCTCAGGTATCTTTTTGTCTCCCGCACAAATGAGTAGCACACTCTATTTGGGGAGCCATTCTGAGGCCTCAGTGGTTCCCTGATGCTGTGATGCTCAAGAGCGAGATCAGCATATGATCATCAGCATACGATCCCTGTGAACTCAGGATTATCACAGCCCTCTGAGACATCTGATATTCCCTATGATGGAACCCAATAAATAATGACAAAGTTTGGGGTCTTTTGTCTTTGCTGCCCAGAGCAGCACGGATCAGGCCCAAAACTCAGGGTTTAAGTCTCGTTTCGTCTATTTATTAATTCACCTTGTGCTGTCGCGCTCACAGGAGCCTAGGACTTAACTGCAGAGGTTGGCAAAGCCCCAACATTTTCAGGCTCTCGGCTTGGGTCCTTTACTAAAGGTCTTTCCTTTACTATGAAATCCGATCTTACATTACTTTTCTCTTCAGTCAGTACGCTGTCACACTTCGTGGCACTAAGGGTTTTTGCCATTATAAATTCGTTCCTGACTGGCTTCCCGGCTCACTTCCTCCTCAGCTGATCGCGGGCTGGCTGGGTTCCTCCGCGACTCTGGTGAGGTCAGCCTGGGCTATGGTCTAGAGCTCCAGCTCACCCGTGCCGCCCGCATGTCGACTGGCCCTCCGACGAAAAGGGGGCGAATCAGTCACCAAGATGCCCTTCAGGAAATGGTCAAAGGCACCATGCTGGAAGGCGGGCGGCGAGTGAACGTGGCCACCCCGCCTGCCCGGCTTCAAGGTGGCGTGAAGCCTCAGGCGAGGGCTGAGGGCCACCTCCCTTCCCTGGCGGCGAGGCCTAGCAACCTCCTCCTACCCTCTTCCCCTGCCGAATTTTTTTTTTTTTTTTTTTTTTTTGGACAGAAGTCCCGCCCCTCCCAACGCCACTGGAGGCGGGAAGGAGGTGTGCTGCCCGCGCCAGCCAATCCACGACGCCACCGCCGGTCCTGCGTCCTGCCATAGGCCGAAAGCTGCGGCGTGGCTCGGACGTAAGGCGTGGCCAACTGTCGTGAGGCGGGCCCGCGGGGCGAGAGCGCTCTGGGACGCCGCTGGGTCAGAGTAGTGTCATTGGGCTCCGAGGAGCGTCTGCGGCTCGGGGGCCAGGAGCGGTTTGGGCCTTGAAGCTGCCATGGCTAGCGCGCTGGTTCGGAAAGCGGCGGACTATGTCCGGAGCAAGGATTTCCGAGACTACCTCATGAGGTGAGGCGAGCAGCGGCGGAGGCGGAATCCGGGCGGGGCTCCTTCGAAGAGGGCAGGACGGCGCGGTGGGACCCGGCTGCGCGGAGCCGAACCGCCGAACGCTGCCCTGCGCGGGGTGATGGGAAGACGCCCTTTCACCTGGTGTTGGAGGATGCCCTCCAGGGCCAGGTGACAGCGGGATGCCACTTCCGTTCCGTGACAGGCGACGCTCCTTTCGGGCGGGTACGTTAGGAACTTCCCTTCCGCTCGTGATATTGGGGCGCTCCTCCCATCCGGCGACTTAGGGAACGGTCCTTCCTTTTGGGCAAGGTGATAATAGGGACACCCCTCCCCCCTTGACATTGCAGCTCTTTTTCCCTTTGGTGGCCAAGGGACAATTTTCCCAGGTGCAGTGTCAGTCGGACCCACCTCTCGCACGGTAACACTGTGGACAGAGGGGACGCTCCCTGGAACAGGATGACAGGGGGCCACCTCTCCCTTTTGCTGATCCTGGGCGCCCTTTTTGGCCAGAGTCCAAGGACGGGCCGCCTGGACTCAGGCTCTGTCCTGGCACCTGCAGGCAGGTGTTCAACTGCAGCACCTGGGCGAGAGCTCCCGCGCGTGAGACCGAGAAAAGGCTGCGAGGCTGCTGCGGTGCGGGCGCCTCCTCCGAATTTAACCCCGCATGCATTGCAGATGAGCCTCCAACCTGAACCTGGAGCTTGCTTTCATAACACTGAAAAGTACAATGTGCAGTAATGAGATCTTTTCTCCGTTTTCCCATTTTAAGGACTTTAAGAGTGAGAAGGAATACGGTCCAAATAGCTTTCTTTACCAGTATTCTCTCAACCAAAGCAAACTGATGTGTTTCTAACCATACGTTTTTAACAATTTTCCATAGACTGTTTCTTTTCTTCTAATACAAAGGACAGTCCTTTGAAAGACTTAACAGTTCTGTAATTTATTTTCACTTCTAGTCTTGAGGCACCGATTTTTCTTAAGTATCTAATATAACTATGAAACCATTTAAAGTTGTTTAGGAGCATAGTTTTAGTTTTTCTTCATAGCTCTTGAGAGCTAGGTAACTAGTTCTGTGTTTATTCTTTCTCTTTTCATTAGTTAATACTGTGTTAATGAGGTAAAGTGATGAAAGCTGTGGAGAAATTGGTCCTATTGTTACTATCCAAAGGGTACTGTATAATGCAACTTGACTTCAGCAATTAAGATTAATTTTCTAAATCCTAAAGTTCAGTGCACATACTTTTCACTTCTAATTTTACAAAACAGTGTGATAAAAAAAGTCAAATCTATTATATGGTAAACTTGGAAACAGCTTCAACCCTGACTCTCGAAAAGAAATTTCAATGCTTAAATAGGATTGATTAATTGGAGTGGATGTTTAGTATTGTGGATCATATCAGCTTATTAGATTAATGTGGGGAAAATTTGAACAAACTAGGAATCTGGGTTTTTGAGACAAGGTCTCTCTTAGTAGCTCAGGCTGGCCCTGAACTCACTACGTAGGTATGTATCCCAGGCTAGCCTCAAACTCTCAGGCATCCTCCTGCCTTTGTCTCCCAAGTGCTGGGAATTCAGGCATGGACCATCACGCCTGGCTTCAAAGTAGGAATCAAAAGACATATTTTTAGTTCCTACCATTAAATTTCTTTACTGTGTTGAACATTATTACATTCTTTAGATTTCCACTAATGTCTCCTGTTTGTATAATAAGCTTTCCTAATAAGTAGATACAGCTAAGGATAACACTATATGGTATGATTATGAATAAGGTTAACCATGTCTTAGAAATATAAAAATTCTGGTATTTATCACTTAATAATTATAATACATAGGAAGAATTTATATGGGGGATAGGCACAATAAAGATCTAAGATAAGTGCTGGAGCATGGAAGGCAAGAGTCCTACCACTAATGACATCATTTAAATATAATGTCAGTATTAAATAATATTAAATAATAACTGAATTTCATTAGACGTGAGGATGGTGGTGTTAACTTAGGTGATGAATGTATGCAATGAGCTGGAATCCTGGCCCTGTGGCCTTCTAGTTTTGTGGGTTTGGCCAAATTTCTTAACTGTTGCGCTTTGGCAGCTGTTTGGTAATGCAGTATGATGTCTGACAAAAGTATGTATTTAGCTGATTTTTAAATTGTAATTAATATTGCATATTTAACCTCTTAGATTTCTGGCATTGTCTTCTTAGGAACTACCTTTTATCCCTTTTTTTAAAAATTTCAGAATATTCTGTGCTCACTTTATTAGACTACAAGAGCCATTTGGTGGGAACAACTCTCTTTTTCTCATCTGTAAAGACTTTGGATCAAGAACTAGCTGGATTCTATTCCAGTATAGAAACTATTTTTTCTCATTTGTAGTAACAGAATTAAAGAATATAGCCTTTGCTCTTCCCTCATTCTTTTTGGATTTTTAGTTAAGAATAAATTAGAATAGACAGAGAAGTTTGAGGTAGTAAATGTATTTTAGAACAGAATCAACATCTGTACAGATTTATTCTAGAGATTAATTTCCCTTATTTTTGATGTGTATGCTAGAGTGGAGGTGAATGAGGACACATACACACTTTTATTAGGTAGACCCTGGGTCATACAATGTTTTAAAATATGTTAATCATTAACCCACACTTACAAATTTGAGGTTAGTGAGATGTTTACAGTGAATGTTCACAAGTTAATAAGGTATCCTATTCTAAGTTAATTGTAATGTCTGAATTTCCAGGAGAGCTTTAAGAATTTATACTTGTTGGGCTGGGGATATAGCTCAGTGATTCTGGCACCTGTCTTGCAAGCACAAGGGCCTGGGTTTGATCCCCGGTAACCACATAACAATACTGGGTGTGGAGACTCACGCCCAGCAGCAATCAGTACCACATACCACAGTGCCGGGCGTGGTGGCTCACGCCTGTAATCCCAGCACTCGGGAGGCAGAGGCAGGAGGATTGCTGTGATGTGAGTTTGAGGCTGAGCTCAGGGCCAGCCTGAACTACAAAGCGAGACCCTGTCTCGAAAAAACCTAAAAAAAAAAAAAAAAAGAATTTATACTTGTTACCCAGGTAAAAAGTTAAAGTAGAATAAAAGGGATGTTTCCCATATTCATGGAGTATTACTGTGATAGCAGACTTTTGAAATCAGATAGTTTAGTGAGAAAGCTGATATCTAGACCTAACAAGTAGAAAACTTAAGGACCTCTCAAACATGTGAAGCCAAAACAGAGGTGTAAGTTTAGGAAATAAGGGAGAATAGTGATGCACAGAAATGTTCTTAAACAGAAATAAGCTTTTAGATACTTTTTGCTGTGCATCTCTGTTATATCTGACAAACTAGCTGTCACATTCTGCCCTTAGACTCTTTGAGCATTTACTTGATGTGTAATTGGCCTTTAAAAATTTAATAAAACTGAAAGTGTTTAAAGCAAGACAGGCCTAATGGTCTCTCGATATCTGGATGGTCCAGTTTAAAGAGCTCTTTAGTGTTATTTAATTTAATTTTAGCCAACTGCATATACAATTCAACATCACACATTCTACTTATTATAACTCTCATTTTAATTTGAACTAAAAAATTGTATAAAATTTGAGAATAAATGCAAATGTAGGTGAGCATTTTTAGCACAGTATAGAGTTACAATCTAAAATATCACAAAATCTTCCCTGACTCTGCAGTATACTATAAATAGACTGGGCTAGGCCTCACTTGGTTCCTTTTCATACTGTGAAAATATTAAGCTGTAAATGAATGTATAGGTTAGTTATAAATTCCTTTATTATTCTCAGTACCACCAGGTAAAGCTGACAATTCTTTTTTTTTTTTTTTTTTTTAGGTTTTTGGAGACAGGGTCTCGCTTTTGTGGTTCAGGCTGGCCCTGAGCTCAGCCTCCAACTCACATCACAATCCTCCTGCCTCTGCCTCCCAAGTGCTGGGATTACAGGCGTGAGCCACCACGCCCGGCACTGTGGTATGTGGTATTGGTTGCTGCTGGGTGTGAGTCTCCACACCCAGTATTGTTATGTGGTTACCGGGGAATCGAACCCGGGTCCTTGCGCTTGTGAGACAGGCGCCGGAACCACTGAGCTAACTCCCCGGCCCAAGCTGACAATTCTTATATGAAAATAGGAGATGGATGACAGTACTCAGCAGACATGAGAATTAAAGTGAGCTTAGAAGAAACCTTGAGGCAACCAGTCCCTATTCTAAATAAAGGGAGAGCAAAACTAAAGTCTTTTCCAAGGTAGTCCTCTTACATAATACTGTCTCATCAAGTTTTAGATTGAAATAAGAGAAATACTTGAAAACACTTCATTAGAAGGGCAGTGTTTACTGTTTCCCAATGTTGATTTCAAGTACTAACAGTAGGTGACTCACATATCTATAAGAAATGTAAATACCTTATCTTAAGAAAGAATAATCGGGCTGGGGATTTGGCTCAGTGGTTTCAAGGCACCTCTTGCAAGTGCAAGGACCCCGGTTCGATCCCCGGTAACCACATACCATACTGGGCATGGAGACTCACGCCCCGCAGCAATCAGTACCACATACCACAGTGCTGGGCATGGTGGTTTACACTTGTAATCCCAGCACTTAGGAGGCAGAGGCAGGAGGATTGCTGTGATGTGAGTTGGAGGCTGAGCTCAGGGCCAGCCTGAACCACAAAGGGAGACCCTGTCTCAAAAAAAAAACAAACCTAAAAAAAAAAAGAAGGTACACAGATGGTAAATAAGCACACAAATAATATTCCACATCATATATCATCAGGGAGATGAAAACTCAAACAAGATACCATGAAATGCCAATTAGAATAGTTAAAATCCTTTAACCCTACCAAATGTCACTGAGGGTATGGAGCACCAGGAACTCTTATGCATGGTTGATGGAAATGCAGGATAGTCACAAGCCACTTGCTAAGGCAGCTTGCAGTTTCTTAGAAAAGTAAGCATACTCTGACCATACAATACTGCAGTTGTGTTCCTTGGTATGTACTCAAAGGAGTTGAAAATTTAAATCCACACAAAGAGCTTCACATTGTTGGGGTTTTTTTAGGTTTTCTGAGACAGGGTCTCGCTTTGTGGTTCAGGCTGGCTCTGAGCTCAGCCTCCAACTCACATCACAGCAATCCTCCTGCCTCTGCCTCCCGAGTGCTGGGATTACAGGCGTGAGCCACCATGTCCAGCACTGTGGTATGTGGTACTGGTTGCTGCTGGGCATGAGTCTCCATGCCCAGTACGGTATGCTGTTACCGGGGAATCGAACCCCGGGCCCTTGTGCTTGCAAGACACGCGCTGGAACCACTGAGCTAACTTCTCGGCCCCCTTCACACTGTTGTTTATAGCAGCTTTATTCATAATTGCCAAAACTTGGAATCAAACCAAACATCTTTAGTAGGTGATTAGAAAAGTGTTAGTACCTCCAAATAATGTAATATTCTGCACTGAAAGGAAATCAGCTGTAAAGCCATGAAAAGGCATTGAGGAAACTTTAGTGCCTATGAGCAAGTGGAAGAAACCAATCTGAAAAGTCTGTGGTGTAACTGGCTCCACTAAATGCATTATGAAAATGGAAATATTATGTAAATGGTAAAAGGACCAGTGGGTTGCCAGGGGCAAGAGCAGAAGGAAAGAGGGAATAGAAAGAGCACAGAAGGTCTTTAAGATAGTAGAACCCCATACATGACACTTCAGTGATTGATACATGCCATTGTATCTTCATCCAAACCCACAAAATATAGTTATTCCACTATGACAATTTAAGGTCATAAATAAACATATGAAATCTCTACTATTATTTTTCTTTGTATTACTTCATTAAAGTAAAATAAAAGCATCATACCTAACAGAAAATTAAAGGTACTTTTTATAGATTTACATTGCTATTCTTAAATCATAGTTTATATGTGATTAAAAATTTTTCTTTGGAGCAAATACTAATACATACCAAGAGTACCCTCACAACAGTTATCTATGCACAGAAAACTTTTAGATTTTTCAAAGCGAAGAAAATAATATTCAAAATACTTTAATCCTTAACACATGGTAATATGAGACTCCCATTTTTCAGTTTTTTTACTAAGTAGTTGATTCATGTTTTAGAGACTGCTGACATAAAATTGGAGGATGTTTAGTTATAGATTTTAAAAATTTAACAATAATGCTTAGAATGACCATTCTCAGATTGTTTTACAATCATTAAACCTCTATTAAAGTGAAACTACAAATAATATTTTTCTGAGAATATTCATGTAGGCTTTCACATTTGGTAGAGTATGAGGGCAAGATTTTTCCCTCATGCACATATTTTTGTAATCTTAAGATTATCTGCTATAAAATTGAACTACAGTATGACTTAAAAAGAGAGTCCTAGGTTAAAAAACTAAGTCATCTGTTTTAATCTATGTTTTATTGCAGTGATAAAACACCTTAGGTTAGGTGCTTCAAAGGAAAAGAGGGTCAATTTAACTTACAGTTTAGAGGCTGAAAGTCCAAAATCAAGTGTCTGTGTAACATGACAAAGAAACAGAAAACTACTAACAGCATGTAGAAGGGGCTATACTCATGAGAGGGCCTCATTATTTAACAACCTACTTTTGTGAGAATTTGCTCCATAATGCCAACTACTTTCTTCCCAGTGACCTAATTACCTTGAACTGGGCCTGTTCTGGTATAGATCTAGAATGTCCTTCAAAACTCTCCTTTACTCAGAGGTGAGTCAGGTTGTGACATGGAGGTATAGTACTCATTGGTAGCTTTATCCACTGATGTGTTCAGCCAGTGAGTGAAATTTTGGGAGGTGAGGTGTGATCAGAAGAGATAGTCACTAGAGGCATGACCAGGAAAGGTATATTTCCTTCCCTGGATCTCTACTCTGGTTCCAGGCCACCATGATGTTAGCAGCTTTCCTCATCCCAGGCCCTTCCACTATACCCTTTCAACCTGGGAACCAGCCAACCAAGAACTATAACTCTTAACTAAAATAAACTTCTCTAAGTTGTAGATGTCAGGTATTTTGTCCCAGCAAGGAGAAAGTGCCTATAAACATTTTGGGGTTTTTTTTGTTTTGTTTTTTGGTTTTTTTTAGGGTTTTTTTTTTTGAGACAGGGTCTTGTATTGTAGTTCAGGCTGGCCCTGAGCTCAGCCTCAAACTCGCATCACAGCAATCCTCCTGCCTCCGCCTCCCAAGTGCTGGGATTACAGGCGTGAGCCACCATGCCCAGCACTGTGGTATGTGGTACTGATTGCTGCTGGGCGTGAGTTTCCATGCCCAGTATTGTATAGGGCTAACTGGGGATCGAATCCGGGTCCTTGCACTTGCAAGACAGGCGCCGGAACCACTGAGCTAAATCCCCTGCCCACTATAAACATTTTGATGTAAGGAGTGGAGGTCATTGTTGTGGCTACATCTGATCATGTGGTTCAGAACCCTTTGCAAGTGGTTCACTAGAGGAGTTTAGAAAGGTTTGGAGATGCAGGATAGAGAAGACCTAGAATGTTATGAACTGAGCTTAGTGGAAAATTCTGGTTGGCTCTCAAAGGACCAGAATACTAATAATAGAAGTGCAGAGGGTAAAGGCCAGCCTTCAGAGGCTTCATTTGGGTGGAAGAACCCCATTGGCAAATGGACTTGAGGCAAGTAAATTGTTGATATTTGCCCACATCCAGTTTGGACTTCATAGGCTGAAATGGAGGGCCGTAGATAATTAATTTGGTAAAGAAATTTCAAGGCAGCTCAATTTTCAGTCTGTTGGAAGGGTACTTGTGACTATTTTCATGCAGGTTTACAGTGAGTTAAGAATAAAAAGTCCATTGGGAAGATTTGGAGCTTCATCAGAAAGGAAATAACTTCAAAGCTGAGGGAAAAGAGAGCATGATTGCTGAAAAGATTAGCATTAAAAAGAAGCCAAGTACTTTGCCTCAGCACAGTAAGAAAGGTACCTTGAAGGGATCTCAGGAATCAAATCCCTTGCTTTCCTTCCCAAGCTCAAAGGTGTAAAACTATAAAGTTTTGAGAAGAGAGCCTCAGACCTCCCTTAAGATTGGTTTCCCAAGAAAACAGCTAGGATAAGTCCCTGCCTCTTCAAGATCCTTTTCACTGAGTGACCAGACTTTCAGCACCTGAACCTTTGAAGGACAAATCATGTCCAAACCTTAGTAATTTCCAAGTTGAAAGTTCGTATTTAAAGAATTAAGTCTTTAAAAATATTTTATAGGGAATAAAAATGACCTTGGCAACTTATATTTGCACAAAAGACTATGTCTCCATCTTGGAGAGATATTTTAAGGAGAGTAATGTGGGTAACTGTTCTAGTTAGGTTTTGTTTGATTTGGTGAGATGCCTCTGTGATGAAAACTTCTGTGCTCAATTTGTATTTGTTGAGAAATATAATCTTGGTGATATAATTTATTAGACAGGATCTCTCTATGGCTGTAGATAATAGAATCTATTTGAAGTGTACCAGCACCAGAAACAATTATTTTTATGTTCCCAACTAGAAATCCTGTAATTGCAAAATCAAAACAACACAGAAAGTTGTTTGGACTTAAATGTGTTCATAAAGAGTGTTATTTTTTTTTTCAATAACTTTTAAGTAACTAAATTTTGCAATTTTGATGTAATAGTTATGCTATATTCTGGCAAAATAAATAGCCATTTCAAAAATCAAAGTAACTTGCAGTAAAGTTTTTGATCTTTTTGCAAAAATCACAGGTTTTCACTGTTTGTTCATTTTACAATTGATAATTACCTTAGATTCCCAGCACTGCTTTAGATAACTCAGCAGTAACCAGTATGCACATCTCTAATGGGCTTATATTCTGGTGACATTTTAGCAGTGAGTAGAAATGGAAAGTTCATTGTTAGTAGCATCTGCAGCAGTGAACCTCTCCCCATCTTGTTCTTTCCAAATAAGTATCCTTCCAAGGCTGTGCTGTCCATCTTAAGAGCCACAAACCACAGGATGCTACTGAGTATTTGGAATGTGGCATGTCCAAAGTGTGACTATAAAGTACACACCAGGCTCCAAATAGTACAAAATAACAAAAAATATGTAATTAATAATTTTTACCGATTACATGTTCAAACTATTTTAATATATTAAAATTAATAAAACTTTTCTGTTATTTTTAAAATATGATTTATAAATATTTTTAAATTACCTGTGAGTATGTGGTTTGTATTCATAATATACATTATATTTGGACAGCTCTGCTCTAAATCTAAAAATTAAGGTTAGTTTTAATAATTTTAAGATTTACTTTCATAGGTCAAAGTTGTTATTAGAAATATTAATCTTAAAAAAAATATACCGCAGTCCTGTTACTAAATCTTGAATGTGTGTAAAGTTGAAGTAACCTATAGAATCAGCTCTTTGCAACCATCTGATCTTTTTTTTTTTTTTCCATGTCTTCCCTGACTGAACCTTTGTGACTTCTCACAAAATAGTACGGTAAGAAAATTGTTTCTATGCATTCCAGGCTCTTAGAGACTTTCTGCCTTAGCAGAAGTATGAACAACAGACATGATATCCTTTACCTGTCTAGGCACCCTGTGAGATAGTGAACTGTGGGTGAAGTGCTCCCCAGCACCCCGTCTCTGTGAGGATCACAAGAAGGGCACTGGGGATCTCCTGCATAGAAGGGACCGTGTAATGTTTGAATGATGACAGTCACTTCAGAGCCTGGCAGCTAGTGAAAAGGATGGAGAGGGAAGGAAACAAGGAGTGATGGTTCTTTCTATAGCATGTTTTCATTGCTTGACTTCCCAGAAGTGCTTGTGTTTCTGTTTGAAATTTTTACAGTCATAATTAAAGAGTTAAAATTGAACAAAATTATATTCCCATCCAATCTAGAATTCATTTTCTCTTTTGAAATATTAATCATGGAATTCCTTATTTTTCTAGAAGTTAACTGATGAGTAGATGAAACGTGTTATTCTTTAAAAAGGAAGAATTTTGTAGTTAATGGAAGTATTGTAAACTTCTAAGGTTAGGTATTTAGCAAACTAGTATCAAAGTGATTTATAACTCTTGTGTGTGTGTTGTTTTTGTGTGTTTTTTTTGGTTTTTCCTGTTCTGGGCATTGAGTGCAGAGCCTTGTATATGCTAGGCAGTTGATCTACCCTTAGCCCTTTCTTTTTTGATTTTTTGTGGAGGAGTTTTTGGTTGCTGTTTTGAGACAACATCTAAATTGCCTAGGGTTTTGGGCTTTCTAGTAAGTAAGATTATAGATGTGCCACACCACGCTGGTTTTTGTGTTGTTTAAGGAATATAGTTTAGGTATAGTTCAATGCTTACAATCCCTAAGTGTATAAATGGTTCTTAGTTTGCAGTACTGTCTCATGAATCTAACATAAAGTCTTAATACTATCATTTATCCAAAGCTATTTAAAGTTTTAGATCCATGTCAGTATATGTTACTGTAGGACAGCACACATGTGTACCTGATGGTCAAAAAATATGATTGAAAATCCCTCCTAGAATAACTCTTCAAGGTCTGTTACATTCCCCATAGTCTGTGCATGAAAAAGTAGACATTAAGACCACCATACAGTATAGTGCAGTGAGGAGACAATTAAACAGAAAAGAGACAGAAATAGACTAAATGAAGAGAGGCATGGTCAAAAAAGGAGGAAAAGAAAAATGAATATGAATGATAGAGTTGAAAATTGAAGTGATATCCAATAAAAGGACGGAAAAGAAAAGATAAAGTAGATAAGGGAGAAATAAGTACTCTTCCTTACAAAGGTAAGGAGAATAAAGGTAAGGAGAAATTCCTATACTTTATCTAAATATAAGAAATTGGAACTTCCGTGTTTTACTTAGATAATAACCAGCCTGAATATAAGATTAAGTAGCCAGCCCAGAATCTTAAACCAACCATGCCTAATTACAGAAATTGTAACTGAAATTCAACCCTGAAGTCCCTACCATACTGCCTAGACAGGAAGTATGACATAGAAAATGTGGATCTCATGCTCACAGTTAATCATCTTAAGAAAGGGTTTCAATATATTCTTACATTTAAAAAAATCATACAAGATGCAGTTCTCATTTATTTTTCTTATATATCCCTTGACTTCCCACTTCTTAGGGAACTTTGGGTTTTAACTTCCTCTACTCAATAATAGAAAAGCAAAATCTAGAAATGTATTTCATGGGTCTGAATTTTTACTGTGATATACAGAAGTCCTGATAAACAGAAAGACCACTTTCACTGTTTAATGTTCTGATATTTAAAAGAGGCATTTAACCAACAATGTGTGGTTTCTTTCAGATTTTAAAATATTCACAAATCTCATATTAGGAAACAATTTTAATGGATAAAAGCCTTATTTCTTTAGCCTCAGAAGTTAAATGGGAATAGCTACTTTACACATAGACAACTGAATTTTGATAACATTGAATGTTAGTAGTTGAAGAATGAAAAACTGTTGTCAGTTTTTTTAATGTAAATTTTACTATTTAGAAGTATTTTTCTGATCTTGATTTCGTACTGTTTGCAATCTAGCTTGTTGGTTTCTGAGTTCTCTGTCCTTAGTGTACCTCATATGAACTGAAACGTTCTCTTCCTATATTAAGTTCCTTTCTTCACAAAAGGTATCCAGTCTGGGCATGGTAGTGCACACCTGTAGTTCCAGCACTTGGGAGGGTAAAATAGGAGGATCACTGCAAATTTAAGGCCAACCTGGGCTACATAGTGAGTTCAAGACCACCCTGAACTACATGGCAAGACCCTGCCTCAGGAAAAAAAAAAGAAAAGGTATCCAATTTAGAGTCTGAATTTTAAGAATCTTTAACAAGTATTTCCTAAAAATTTGAAAAAAGGCATTTTGATAGATTTAAACATAGAGAATGATCTTAATGAGGTCTAAACCACAGCAAAAGTGAGTTATATGAGAAGTTGATTTTATTGTTAAACTCTCCAAATGGGAAAGACCACTGAGTGCTAATGTGGAAATTGATAGGGATGTTCATAAATTGCCAAATCATTTCCAGCATTAGGCTGCTCCTTTTGGTAGAACTGCCGGCTCGTGTGAAACACTTGAACAGTCAAACTTCACTGTTCACCATCCCTAAGTTAACCCAGCAAGATGTTAACACAAAGTTTGCTTTCACATAGTCATATTGTTTAGACTGAGGGAAACTGCAGCTGTTTGTAGTACTACCCTAACTTTTTCTTCTCCCTTTTTCTTTTCTCATTTTTTGTAGCACTTTTGGGGCCCAGTAGCCAACTGGGGTCTCCCAATTGCTGCCATCAATGACATGAAAAAATCTCCAGAGATTATCAGTGGGCGGATGACATTCGGTAAGGACTGAGACTGGGATAAGTAGGAAGACTGTATACCTACCAGAGGTCTTGCTTCCACTGCACATTTGTAGCTGTAAATGCTATGTTATGATCACTGTTAGAAGGTCCCTTAAAAGAATATGGTAGCACTGAAGTATTTGAAAAATACTGTTATCCCATTTGCTTTGAGATTTAGTCCAGGTGAAGAATGTCTTGTCCTAATAGCCAATAGATTTATATTGTAAACTCATTTTGGCAAAGTGTCACTAAATTTACATGAAAACCCCAATATTTGAGGATAAAGCTATTATTTAAGGAAAAGAAATAGCAATTCTTTCAGATAACAGATTATAAAGAGTTGTAGAAAGACCAAAAAGTATCAGTAGCTAATTTCAGCTTTACTGTTTCTAACAAATATTTTCCTTAAAAAAATAAAGTAATAACAAAAAATGCCCCACAGTACAGTAAAATATTTCATGAGCTTTCCATTCCTAGAGGCATATAAGCAATAGACTTTTACCATCTGCCAGAGTTCTAGCAAGAGTTCTTTTTGACTAATACAACTGACCTGTCAGTCTCTATGATCCTCTCAGCCCTAAGTCCAATGTGTGTGTACATATGTGTATTTTTGTATGTATGTGTGGTGCTGGCCATCAAACCCAGCACTTTGTGTGTGCTAGGCGAGTGCTGTACCACTGAGATACATCCCCAAACACTGAGCTACATCCCCAGCCCCTGAGTTTTCTAGATGAGTTATTAATTATTTTTGCTTTGCTATTTTTGCAGCCCTCTGTTGCTATTCTTTGACATTCATGAGATTTGCCTACAAGGTGCAGCCTCGAAACTGGCTTCTGTTTGCATGCCATGCAACAAATGAAGTGGCCCAGCTCATTCAAGGAAGTCGATTGATCAAATACGAGTAAGCAGATTCCAGTTTAATCATTTTTGTTTTGGGGAATTGGAATAAAAATATTAAGATCTTGTCTTAAGAGGCAGTGAGGAACTAGAGTATGATATGTCTAGATGGGGAAACCTGACTTATTAAACAAAGCTAACACAAAATAGGGAATACTGTTTTTATAAAATCCTAAGGTGGACTGAATGTTACTGAAAGGTGTCTTTTCAAGTCAGGTAGAGTCTCTGAATCCAGCAGTGAAATTTTTTCTCATGTATGTCCTTGTGATTATTTCCAGGATGAGTAAGAAGGCATCTGCTTAGCAATGGGAAGATCCAACTCAGAGACAGCACCCCAGCCACTGCTACCAACTCACAGATTCCATCAACATAAATAGTCTTGCTAAGGAAAAAACGCAGAATGCTATTTTTACTACCCTTTCCATTTTTACAGAAATAGCTGAGAGTTCCCAAAACAACTCTCTGCTGCCTTATAATATTAAATATTTTATTTCTCTTCATGAAGAGTAGTTCAAAATATGCAACTAATTTAATAATTTCTCATGACAGTTTTATCTGCAGTAATATGTATATTATCTATTACTAGTGAAAAACTAAAGAGAAAAACATTTTGTAACTAGTTACACCTAAGTACTCAAAATCCTTCACTTTTTATTTAATGACCACATGCTACTCAATAGCTGACCACACACCTAAAATCTGATTTCCTGTGTTTCAGAAGTATCTGTGTATTTTCATGCAGTGTGTATATTGAGATGCTGTAACTTTATGGCAATAAATGATTTAAGTATTTGTTACACGAGTGTGACTGTCTTGCTATATTTGTTAGGAAACTCAAGAACTGTACACCTGAAAAGACAGAAGTGAAAAACAGAAAGGCAGCATGAAAGTAGTAGTGATTGTAAGGTGAAAATGTGTAAGCAAAGGCTTGGGTTGATATAAAACCTGGTTATTTCAAAAGTATATAGTGTCTTATAGCATACTGAACTGGAAGGATAGTTTCTTCTGGAAAACAGCACAGACCCACCTGTTCAGAACGTGTGGCCTGGAGTCACCAGCCTGTTCTTCCTGTGGGCCTCACTCAGCCCTTCTTATAGAGGGAGCGTAGTAGAGAGGCTGAGAAATACCTGGTCCTTGGTAGGATCAGGCCACCCCACCTCCCCTTAGCTCCTTTCCTGCCACTGCATCTGGGCCATGGCAGGACAGACTCAGCTGGGAGTAGTGCCAGTCCTTACCTCCCTGGGGCTCATTCTTCCTCAGTAAACCAGAGTTGAAGTTGGTTAAAGGAACAAGCACTGGACCCCTGAATTGTATCACTAGTTGAACAGTTTGTTTTATTTATCATTTTAACCGCAGGCAGAACATAGCAACCGTGACCCTTCTAGGCCTTCTCATTCTTGCCCCAGCCCAGCTCCCAGATTTAGCCACCACCAAGTTTTGTAGTTTCAACTCTTTCATCTGGAATACTGAGTCAGGACAAAAAGGCTCCCCACAACAAGGGGCTGGCTTCCTGCAGGTGTGGCCACGAGGTACCCTAGCCAGAATACAGAGAGCTGCAGGGATGCGGGAGAACTTGCTACAGGAAATAAAAGCAAAAGAGGCCATGATGGGAATTAAGTCAATGGTTCAGTCCACTGAGTGACAGACCCATCAACCCCTGGGAGCTTTGAGGTATAAATACCATGTGACCTGACAATCAGTACCTGCAGATGCAGGAGGCAGCCTCTGAGTACCCTATGGGAACAGCAGGAAGCATGGAGCTATCACACTCCACACAGCAGTAAAGAGACAGGAGCAAGAAAGTGAAATAAATGACAGGCAGGGAAGGGTGTGGATTTTCCTACTGGAACCTAATTCTTCCTAAGCATTGAGATCAGCCATGAAGAGCTATACTCCAAGAGTTTTCTTAAATTTCTTGGTTGCTTTAAATTCACCATATCCAGTGTTAACTGTTAGCAAAAAAGATACTCATGACAGCTGGGAATTCAGTTTAGAAGTAGTTTGTTAAAAGACTAAGAGGTCTTTTAATGCATTTAATTCCACTGGACTTGGAGACAGAAGTCTTGGGCAACACAAAGACCTAGCCCTTAGGAGG
Organism: Petromus typicus; assembly: GCA_004026965.1. Lineage (NCBI taxonomy): Eukaryota > Metazoa > Chordata > Mammalia > Rodentia > Petromuridae > Petromus > Petromus typicus. The sequence goes on from PVIR01005497.1 coordinate 58,367, forward strand.
CTCCTACAACTGTTTTCCTTTCTCCCGGGAATTCTTTGCGTTTTCTCTTCTGGAGAAAACATAAGAGACATGTAAGTGCATTATCTCAGTACTTGGTGAACATCCAATCTGTCCCAAGAGGGTAATATACATGGCAGTGTTCAGTCCCAAGGACTAGGAACTCAGTTGAATCTGGCCTCATCAGTACTAGCCACAGCTGTGGTGACCTCAGCGTTCTAACCTGGAGAACACGTCAAGTGGTACAGACACAGTGCCACTAGAGGATTGGAGTTAAATAGTGACTGCACAGTGAGAGTGGCCAGCTGCTCACAGCACTGGCTGGGATGAAAATGTGCAGGCCAGCAGTATACTCAGAATATTAAATAACTACATGACATTCTCCCAAAATAAGTCTCAAAATTAAGGCCAAGTATTTTAAAGTAACATACAAATAATGTGAAGAGTCAATGAGTTGTAACTTCCAACATGCTGTTGATACCAGCAGTTCCTTCATTATAAATTCTAGGGCAGGGGCTGGGGCTTTAGCTCAGTGGTTCCAGTGTCTGCCTGGCAAGCACAAAGTCCCAAGTTCCATCCTTAGTACCACAACACCTTAGTACCACAATACTGGGCATGGTGGCTCACACCTGTAATCCCAGCACTGGGGAGGCAGAGGCAGGAGGATTGCTTGAGTTTAAGGCTACATAGTGAGTTCAGGGCCAGCCTGAACTATAAAGCAAGACCCTGTCTCAAAAAATCTAAAAAATAAATCAATCCTAGGCAGAGGTGACAATTGCAAAGGCTTTCTTGCACAAACCAGAACCTCTCGGCCTGGCCTGAGTACATCTTGGCCCACAGTGTGCCTCCACGGGCTGTGTGCTCTGCTGCAGCTGCCAGGGTGAGGAAATGAGAATCAATGGCTTTTTGTTTCCTGATTCTCTGACCAAAGCTGGTTTATGGTCACACACCTCAGTTTTTACAGCCCTCCTCCCATGCTCCGGGGAGGGGTAGTGAGTCCTGCTGCTGTGAACCTGAATTTTGGTGCAGTGGCTGTTCGTTACATTTTTATGTTAGGTTAATTAGCATGGGATAATGTACAGACAGGAAGGAGAAAATAAGCCCAAGTTGGGGTAATAGCTAAGGATACTAATAACATCAGATTTCTGAGATGTTTGATCACCTCAAAATCAGCATCTTTTTTTTTTTTTTAGGTTTTTGGAGACAGGGTCTCGCTTTTTTGTGGTTCAGGCTGGCCCTGAGCTCAGCCTCAAACTCACATCACAATCCTCCTGCCTCTGCCTCCCGAGTGCTGGGATTACAGGCGTGAGCCACCACGCCCGGCACTGTGGTATGTGGTACTGGTTGCTGCTGAGTGTGGGTCTCCACACCCAGTTTTGTTATGTGGTTACCGGGGAATCGAACCCGGGTCCTTGCGCTTGCGAGACAGGCGCCGGAACCACTGAGCTAACTCCCCGGCCCCAAAATCAGCATTTCTGCTTAAAGGTCTAGGAGAGCACTAAACATCTAGGCTGCATCATCACAGGCAAAGAACATGAAAATGAGGAGAGCCCTGGTGCATTAATGTCGTTGGGAACTGAGAAATGGAGATTGTAGCCATCAAAGCTCAGTCCTCATGTTTTTGCTCAAGGCAGCTGCTGTGAACTGGTCTAAACCAGTTTGGTTGTACAGGACTTGCAGGGTTGGTTGTTTTGTTTTGTTCTGTTTGTTATTATTGATCTATGTAACACCATCTGCAGCGCTGGCTGCTCTCTGGCACTCTTGTTGGGAAAGCTAGCTGCAGGCCAAACTCTACCTTCCCTCCACTTAGTTGAAGTTCATTAGCCTGCAGGCACAGGCACTTGCTCTTAGCCTGTAACTTTTTAGGAGGATGGGCTGCAGCTTGAACCTAGCGCCTTTTCACTGAGCTTCTCATCCCAGCCCTTTTTAATTAATTAATTAAGAGACTGTGTCTCACTTTGTTACTGAATTCCTTGGGCTGGGCTGAAACTTGTGTTCCTTTCATATTCTGTCTCTCTCTCTAAATCTGTGTGTGTCCAACCAAAAAGGCAGGGTGCAGGCTCAATTAAATCTAACCTTTTCTATCTAATTTTGAAACAAAGGAGTTTGTGTCATGGCCACTTCAACTGTAAAAATTATAGTGAACTTTTTCATTTTAACCATGGATTTACATAGATTTATTTCTAACAACTATGACCATGGTTATTTGGGGGGGGACACTCATATCATAACTTTGCTCCCTAGGAAACCCTTTTAAGTATCCTTTTGACACAATTTCATTAATTTTCAAAAGCATCTGTGTTTTCTGGCACAGGATGCCTCCTGTCACTGCTTCTTCATTGCTGTAACAAAACAGGGACATTATTTTTCATAGAAGGAGGAGTAGTGTTGATAACTAGCAGGGACCATGCCACCAAAGGGCCACCAATTCTTGGCCACCTCAGTAGATAGTCCCAACAGGACTGTTTTTCTAAAATCACAAATTCCTATTAATAGTTCCACTTTAGTTTTACTATGATATTTCTTTTAATTTTTTTAGTTTAAGCAATTAAACTTGTTTTATGCTGAGTAACATAACTTCTCATAAAAAGACATCTTATACTTGTTCAATGTTAGAAAAATAGTTTAACAATAAAGATATTATTATTACCCCAAACTGAGGCTATGGAATGAAAGCTCAGTCATTTTTTTTTTTACATGTTTGTCCTTAGAATGTATCTTCTAAGTACACACGTTTAAGTAAATGTTCTAAATTCAGTTGTAGCCATCCTTCACACTGTTATGTGAAGTCTTGTACCAGTGTAAAGTTTAGCATGATAGTTTTTGGGGTTTTTTTCACTATAAAGTCTTCTTCCCTCCAGCATCTGCTTGTTTCTTATAAAGGGACACCAGGGATCTGTCTAGAACCTTTAAGATGGTCTACTGTCTGTACCATTCATTCTGGATGTGCTTCAAATCTCTCTTTGTCCATAAACCCTAGTAAATTCTGTCTAAACAATCAATTCTGGGGATTGGGGATTTAGCTCAGTGGTTCTGGTGCCTGCCTTGCAAGTGCAAGGGCCTGGGTTCAGTCTCCGGTAAACACATACAAGTATGCTCAGCTTGGTTGGCTCATGCCTATACTACCAGCACTTGGGAAGCAGAGGCAGGAGGATTGCTGTGAGTTCAAGGCTGAGCCCAGGGCCAGCCTGAACTGCAGAAGGAAGACCCTCTCTCAAAAGGAAAAAAAAAAAAAATCAATTCTGCCTTTTACCAAGAGTTTCCAGTACTATAGTAGAACCTACTATTTTAACTTTTTGAACTTACTCAGAGAGATTATCATGTTACAGTTTTAGTTTTCGTACCACTTCTTGTCTAAATTCAAAATATATCTCAGGTGATACTGCCTGGATCTAGTGTGACTCAGTAGTTGATCTTCCTATAGTTGCATTTCAATGAGAAATATAGATGATTCCACATGATAAACAAAGGTGACAGACAATTTTTAGTGTTTTCTCTGAAATTTTCATTCCTTAGTCAAAATGCAGCCTTTACTGCATCTGTGTACTTTCTAGTGCAGCTAAGCATTCTTTAAAGGACACTCTAGGGAGAAAGTTATTTGGTCAGTTTTAATGAGAAGCAAAGCTCCATCCCAATACATATAAGAGTGACTTTTGGTGAGGTGCTTTGGAGGGCAATACATATCACAACCCCAGACACAATTTCCTTGATTTTGGCCAACAGAAGTAATAATCTAAATATAATGGGTAGGCCGTGTTCTAAAATAATATTGATGGTGACCAGCTGTGAAGCTCCAGCAAGCTTTATGAGAAACACCTATGGATTCTTTCTTTGTAAATGTATTGGTAAATAAGCCTAAATAACGCAGGAAGATTTAAAACTGCATTGGCCCACATGCAAAGTTCTCATAGCTTCCAAATTTGTTGGAAAAGCCTAGTGCTAAAACAAAAGTTAATGAATGGGGTTTACTTTCAATAGTACTTACACAACTCTTCTGGGGTTTACTTTCAATAGTACTTACACAACTCAGAAAAAGATGGCATCCCTCCAAGAAGGAAGTCAGAAATCAACACGGTGTCTGAACTAAAGCCTTCAAAAACTGTGTTCTCCCTCATGTCTCTGCACAACTGCTGCCTTGAGGAGGGAAGGGTGTTTCATGGTGAAAAGAGAAAAGCTTATTTTTGCCTTAGAAGTGACTAGTTGTTCCAAAGTAGGGAAGAGAGATATAGGACAAAACCTAAGACGTGGATAAGTTGTGAAAGAGTTGACGAAATTATAAAAGGATTATGGAAGGAAACAGATCTTGTGGAAAAATTTTTTCAGTACTGGGGAACAAACTTAGGACTTCACACACCAGGGATGTACTCTGTGGTGAAAGATTTTATCCATGATTAAATTGGTAAAATTATAAGTTTTCATAGAGGTTGAATATTAATATCAAAGGTCCATTGGTATAAAATTGAAGGTTGCTGTCACATTTGGCAGAATTTTCTCAGAGTTTTGATCTGTACTTAAGAGGAAATTTTTAGGTTTGCTTTATTTCAGTTTTATCTCATAATGTTTCTATATAACTGTTTTAGACTTTTTATGTGCTTGGCAAACTTCCCTGAATCAAACCTAAGTCCAAACTTAAGTCTTTTCACTCTACAACTAATTTTGGGACTTCTAGAGGGTAATTAAAAGTCCAAGTGACACATATATTAGACATACATGTATTTTTAAAAATTTTATTGATTTTTTTTTAAAGATCAGTTCTCACCGCATAGTCTAATGGCTTAGAACTCACTCATTATGTAGCTCAGACTGGCCTCAAACTTGCAGCAATCCTCTGGTCTGTGCCTCTCAAGTTCTGGGATTATAGGTGTGTATCACTATGCCTGGTTTACACTTCAATTTACATGAATGTATTATTAATATAAGTTTCAAACTACATCAGATTACTAAAAATATAATATATTCTGGTATATGTTGTCATAATTCTCATGTTATATTTTATAGAAATAACCAAATTTATTTGTCAGTGGTAAAGCAAACAGCAGATCTCTAAAAATGACTTAATTCTTGTGTACAATTAAGCTGCTTTATTTGGATTCCTTTTGGGAAATTGTCTGCAAGCAATTGTAATTCTAGTTAAAGGAGGTCAGGAAAAGGATAGAAAGAATTCTAACGAGTACAAGATTTCAGTACCCTTGGAGTGGATAAGAAGTTCCAGACCTCTGGTGAAGAAACAGATGGGTTTGTGAAACCACTAACCAAACTCAGGGAGGACAAGAATTGACATGTCACCAAGAAACTAATGAAAAAGAGCAATGGGTTTTATGACCTCCTGTTTCAACCTGTTTTTGAGCCCACTCATTTAAACTCCCAAAGATAAAATCTGGCTCTAAAGAAACAAAGAGGTTGTCTCCCTTCATACTCTAAAGGCCTTGGGAAAGTCATTCCTTACACTGGACTTGGCTTTTACTGGGTCCTCATTGAAAAGGAGGCCTGACTGTCCACCTTAAGCCCAGTGCAGAATCTTTGGTGAATCCTCTCTTAGCCTTCCTGTCCACTCTCATAGTGTTAAAAATCTATTTACCAAGCACTTCAGATACTCTGCACTTACCTACCAAGTTAGTCCCTCCTTAGAAAACATTCCCTGAAGATATGTGTCATCTAATCAATCTCCATTTCCTCAATGCCTTAAAAATTCCCCCCCTTCTTTAGTCATTACTTTCTCATTGTCTCTATGGGCCTAAATTTAGATCTTGAAGCTTGCTCTTGGAAAAGGAATGATACAGCCCACACATCACACATTCTCTGGCATTTGTCAAGGAGCTCGCTGACTATCGGATCTGTCACTATTACAGTACTGGAGCTTTTGCTTAAAACAGTGATCCATTCTTATTGTCAGTTTCCCTATCATGTCCCCATTCCAGAATAGTTACAAAAACCCTTCACATTACAGCTGTTACTAAGTATGCCTCATTTTCTTGACCTAAATTTATTTATTTATTTATTTATTTATTTATTTATTTACTTTTGAGACAGGGTCTCACTTTGTAGTTCAAGCTGGCCCTGTGCTCAGCCTCAAACTCACATCAAAGCAATCCTCCTGCCTCTGCTTCCTAGAGTGCTGGGATTACAGGCGTGAGCCATCACACCTGGCACTGTAGTATGTGGTACTGATTGCTGCTGGGCATGAATCTCTACACCCAGTATCGTATGTGGTTACTGGGGGATCAAACTCAGGCCCTTGCGCTTACAAGACAGACACTGGAACCACTGAGCTAAATGTCCGGCCCCCTAAATTTAATTTTTACTTGGCTACTTTCAGGATTGGTTAGGATTTCAAATGTTCTTTGTTTAAACTGGGCTTGATGGCTCAGGCCTGTAATCCCAGCATTCAGCAGGCAGAGGCAGGAGGATGGTTTTTTTTTTTTTTGAGTTCAAGGCCAGCCAGGGCCGCATAGAGAATTCAGGGTCAGCCTAAACCCTGTGAGACCCTGTCTCAAAAACAAACAAACAAACAAAAAAAACCGAAAAACAAAACAAAAAAACTAATGCTCTTTGTTTGATTATCATTCCTTATTCTGTTTTTGGCTCATTTAGACTACATGTCTTCTGTGTATCAGTATCTTCCAACTACTAATAAAACCAAAATAATGACACTTTATTGCCTAGAAAATTTGCATCAAGCTATGGCCCCAATTGATTTCTTTTTAACTTCAGAGATTACAAATCATTTCTGACCTGCCCCAAGCTCCAGTTCTTCAACTTTTTGTCCTAAAGTTCCAAACTTTTCTCATCACCACAGATGCTGAACACAACTCCCAATGAGGATTGTGACTTCCCAGGAGAGATTTATCTTACCAAGGGGGAAGCTCTAGTTCTTAGGTTGAGTCTATTTTCATACCTCCCTGAACTCATTTAATTCTTAGGCTGACTATGAGTGCTTTTCTGCAGATTTTGTTCAAAAGTGGAAAGTGTCAAGGAAGAAAATAAACATAAAGTAGCACAGGTTTGGGGAACATCTTTATGCACACAGACCTTTGGGACTATAGATATGTCTACCTCTTGATGCAGCTGACCTTTGGATTGAGCCAAACTGCAGTTTCCTAAACATTGTTGACATTCTGTATGATGAACCCCTTGCCCAAAACTACCCAGAGACCAAGACCACACCTAATGTCTTTCTTATGTGACAAATTAAATTTTCCCAGCACCAATCATAATTCCTGACTAATACATGATGAAATTCCTAACTCTCCTTGTGGTTTAATGCTCCTAATACAGCTTCCATTGTGTAAAACCTCAGAGGCAGATGGTGTGGTGTCCAGTGGTTCCAGGCTCATGACCCATTCAAAGAATTTGATGGAAACCACTGATGAATATAACAGTTTAACAACAAAATAAATAAAGATCATAATTACTAATCTATGGAATAAAATAAATACCTGTAGGTCCATAGTTATATAAATGAATAAGTGAATGAGTATAAATATATACAGAAAGTAGAAGGGATAGCTCTTCCTTATAGTAGAATTCCAAAGAATACATGTAGCATTAATGGCAGAACTTAAAGTTTCCATTAGGCAAATGCCACCATAATAATGAGTATTGACAAGAATCAGAAGCAATAAAGAAGGGAAAATGAGGAGAGAGTAGAGGGGGACAGGGAAAAAAAGAACAATAAAGATATATTATGTATAAATACAAATCCTCTATGATGCATACAGTCATTATGTATAAGCAAAGTGTACCAATAAAATTAATTTTAAAAGAGAATAAGAAACAATATTTGCCATATCTCTCCACAAGGCATGCATTAATCACAAGGGGGAAAAGGGTCCTGCAGTGAAGACACCTGACGTCTCCGCCTCACTCATGTGAGCACGGTCATAGTCCTGGTAGTAGGACATGTAAGATCGATCGACACTATCCCTCCCCAACAGAGTGTACCAGGAAGAACACGGCATCTCTTTTGCAATATTCTTGTACAAAATGCATCACCTCGGTGTAATCATGAGAAAGTATGGGCATTACCTGAGTCAAGGGACCTTCTTGAGAACTGGTCGAGTCTTCATGGAAATTATAAAATTAAGTGAAACAAATCAGACACCAAGTTTAAATACTATATGGTATCTCTCACTTGAATGAGGCAAAATATAACTAAAAAAACAAAGCTAAATGACTGATAGGAGAAAATAGAAATAGACATTTTACAAATGAGAAGGAGTCAAAGAAGTCAAGGGCAGAGGGAAGGGCAAGGCAAACTAAAAAGCTTAAAGATGTGTCATGTACATATATAAAATCCCCACAGTGAATGTAAACATGATGTTCATAAACATGAATTAAAAATAATAATAACTAGGGCTGGGGATATAGCTCAGTGGTTCCGGTGCCCGTCTTGCAAGTGCAAGGACCTGGGTTCGATCCCCGGTAACCACATACCAATACTGGGCATGGAGACACCCCAGCAGCAACCAGTACCACATACCACAGTGCCGGGCAGGGTGGCTCACACCTGTAATCCCAGCACTCGGAGGCAGAGGCAGGAGGATTGCTGTGATGTGAGTTTGAGGCTGAGCTCAGGGCCAGCCTGAACCACAAAGCGAGACCCTGTCTCAAAAAACCTTTAAAAAAAAAAAGAAAAAGAAAAATAATAATAACTATCACTTCTTGGCCTTTTGGCTAAGATCAAGTGTATAAATAAGGGGAAAAGGGATCTGGAGACAGGAAAGGAGGGGAAAAGGTAAATAAAAAAGAAACAATAAGTGTTGCATATATGTATCTACTCCCTAAAATGTAGGTAACTTCATGTATTGCAAACATGTGCTAATAAAAAAAGAATTTCCACATTGATCTAGGTTATAAGAAATACAGTAAGGAGACATGAGCGCTCAAAATGCCATGGGGGCAGGTCCTGGTCAGGAAATTGCAGTGTGGTGAGATACCTGGGGTGAAAGGATAAGGTCCACATTTTAATTAGCTAGGTTGTAGCTTAAAGTTGTACTCTTAAGATGTGGACACCACAGAAATTAAAGAAGGGCATAACCAAATGCTTGTATCTCACATCCTTTTTTCAAGTGCAAAAATAATTTTGAAAGGAGGCATCATAAAAGACAAAGATGAACATGAGAAATTATGACAGTCTAATAATATATCTTAAGCTTTTCAGGTGTGCTAAAGATTTATATACTCTCCTCTTACAGGTAAAGAGCTGGCCCAAGGTGCAGGGAAGGTAAATAATTTGTTTGAAACTGGACACATAATGAAGTATACTCAAAATATGAACCCAGCTCCCTAAGACCAGAATCCATTCACTGAACTGCTAAGCGATGCTGTAAGTTAGTTACCAGTAATGGTTTTGTTGAATTTCAGCAGTGGAATGTTCAGACAAAGGTAAATCATTCTGACTTTGGAATTCACTATGTAGTCCGGGCTGGCCTTGAACTTGGGGTGATCATCCTGCCCTGGTTCCTGACTACTACGATTACAGGTGTGTGCCACGCTGCAGCCCATGCAGTTTTAATGAGAACCTGATGCTGTAATAACTGTGGGGCCCAGAGCTCCTCTCCCTGGCCAGGTGTATGCTGCTGAGTGTCTCTCTGTCCCTTCTCTGTTTGTGATCATCTCTACATGAGGGTGAATGGAGCTGCATAGCCATGGACAAAAGTGCAGCGGAGATAGAGAGTTCTGCACAGCAGTTGAAAGAAAGGAGGGCTGGGGGATAGCTTTATGGTGGAGTCCTTGCTCACATGCATGGTACCCCCCGCCCAGTACAGTACTGGGAAAAAAATAGTGAATTGACATATTATTGTCAGTTTTACCAATCAATTACATGTAGAGATACTTCTTTTGGGGATGCTGGGAATTGAACACAAGGCCTCAGGCTTGCTAGGCAAATGATCTACCACTGTGATCAATTAAATATTTTGAATATGTTATAAAATACACTCACATCAATAAAATCTGCTGCTGCTGAAATATCCGCAGAGAAGAGTTTGTTTCCCCCATGTAAGTGGAAGCAACTTAGGAACATGGTCCCGGGTCATGGTTAATGAGGTTCTGCTCTATGCTCTTCCAGAGAAGCAGCACTGCAGCAAGACCTGGGAACCAGCGCACAGCCGCTTCCTCCAGGATCCCTGGCGTCTCCCAGGTTTTGCTGTCATGTCCCTTTCTGTGGGCCTGAGGCTATTTGTGGCAAAATTATGCCACCTTGTGGCAACATAAAATTTGAACTCTAAGGCGACAAGCAATTGTGATTCTAGTTCCCTTGATATTTGTGGTAGGGAATATAAAAATCACTTTTCAAAACACCACAACATGTGGTCTCCTAATTAGAATGTCCTTCATATCTACTAATGGGTACATAAATCCTAGGACAAAACCCTCACCTTTGTAAATCTAAGTTCCTTGGTAAGCCTAGGCTAGGCTTATAAAGCAAAAGACTGTCTGGGACAAGTATCAACCTTTCATTTTCTGATTGTAATGAAGTGTTTAGCCAAAGTGATTAACAAATAACCCTAATGCCAACAAATAAGTGTTCCCCAAACCCTACTCCTTCATTTGGTAGAAGAGAATTGTTGGACTTCACAAATGAATCTGTCCTCAGCCACTTCCCACCCAAGTCAGTGGAAACCAGTAAGACTCTGGTCACAAAATATTGGTTAAGGAATTCCTCATCAGCCATAAGACTACAAGAAAGTCACTTGCAAAAGTCCTTGGACCCTTGTTTATTTGAAAAGAAAAATGCGGCAGACTTCTCTGACCGAAGTTAGGAGCAGGCATTCTTTCCTTATAACTGGACACACTGCATGCAGAGCCCAGCCCAAGCCTATGAGACTCACAAGGGCAAGTTAGATGCCTTGCAGGCTAAGATAGCGTCCCAGCCTGCGGCTGCAGTGGAGATCCAAGTCCTGATCTGTGCAGGCGCAGGGCTCCTAAGTGAGATAACATCATGTGCATCAAGGACCATGTGGCTCCAAACCACATTCTCTCCTTTATTTCCATAACTTAGCAGTTAACCATGATGGACTTTTGGTCATCATGGTCACGCCTCCTCCTCCTTTCTATAAGCCTTCCCTGTCTCAGCTGATTTCACTGGATGCTACACCTACCCCTTACCTATTCTTACCCAGGCCTCTGTAATCAGTAAATCCTGACCATCCTGGTTACTTGGGATCCTTGTCACATGCTGAGTGTGGCCCATCCTAGTTCCTTGCTCTCTGTTTAAATCTTGCTCTTGTGTTCTTCTTTCCCTTTGCATCATATTGCCTTGCAGGAGAACATGGCCGAGGTCTTCAGTAGAAAAATAGAAGATAATTTCTAATGAATGTTAGAATTATAATGCTTGGGCCGGGGAGTTAGCTCAGTGGTTCCGGCGCCTGTCTTGCAAGCGCAAGGACCCGGGTTCGATTCCCCGGTAACCACATAACAATGCTGGGCATGGAGACCCACACCCAGCAGCAATCAGTACCACATACCACAGTGCCGGGCGTGGTGGCTCACGCCTGTAATCCCAGCACTCGGGAGGCAGAGGCAGGAGGATTGTGATGTGAGTTGGAGGCTGAGCTCAGGGCCAGCCTGAACCACAAAGCGAGACCCTGTCTCAAAAAAAACCTAAAAAAAAAAGAATTATAATGCTTAGATCATTTCTTCATGCAAATAGAATTGTGGAGCATCTACCATGCTATTGATTGTGTATGCCCTGGGACTACATAAAAAGAAGTGCTAGGAGCTTTTCAGGCCTCTGAATACCAGTAGGGAGGATGACAGGGAATAAAGGAAAGAAACAGAGGCAATATTCAGTATGCAAAAGGGTGACCAGGAAGAATCTGCCTCTAGTGATCAGATTTTGGTGAATTCCATCATGGGCTCATTTTTACTTAGCCAGCAAAGCTTGCAGGGGAGGGAGTAGTATATTATTTCAGGAACAGTAACCACGCTAAAATTAGGTTAGCAAGATGTAGCATCTCAGGGGGAAACGAGTTAAGATCCTTCCCCATACCTGGTTGCCTACGTTTTATATTGCCCTCGGCAGAGTGCTATCTTGCCTCAGAAGTGCTGTGGTTATCGATTTGCCACTCAGACTGGAAGTCTGTAATCTTCTGCTTACTTCCCTGTTCCTGGGCAATTCAACACTGAGGCCTTGGAATCATGGACAGCACCTGTGTCCTGACCTCCCATCAATCTACATGTATTATGGCTGGTCCCCAAAAGAGAAGAATACAGAGAATGAGAAAGATATGGCACCAAACATCATGGGGTGTACCTAACAGAAAGATGTTCATCGTACGGGGAAAGTGCAGGGATGGGGCTCTGAAGTTTTACTTTATTATCAAGCAATACTCACACACCCACAACTATCCTAGGAAACCCACATAAAGGGCTGAAGAATCACATACCACAGAGATAAAGTTCTTTACAGAACTGTTTGGTTTGCTTGCACTGTTTTTTGAGACAGTCTGTCATGTAATTTAGACTGGCTTTGAACTCATGGTGCAGCTCAAGCTGGCTGGCCTCAGACTTGCAGCAATCCTCTTTTCTTAGCCTTACAAGTCCTGAGATTACTGATGTGCACCATGCCTATCTTGCCAGTCCTTTTTATTTTGAGACAAGGTTTCACTAAGTCGCTGAGCTGTTCAGGCTGAGCTCGGACTTGGAATCTTCCTGCCCATGAGTACTCACAGAGTTGCAGTCTAAACAAACACTGTGCACATTTTCCTTCATATCTCGTTCTCATGGTATTCTGACTCCTCTGGCCACAGGGCCTGAATATTTGGCTGTGTCCAGGGGCATCTGCTGCTGGTCCTCAGGCATGTTGACGAAGGCAAGACTTTGTGGTCCCCAAGTGCCATTGCTTCTGTTCACTTTCGATTAAATCTTACTTCAAAAATTAATTTGTTAATTATTTTCTTTTATCTTTCCAATTTGTGAATTTTCAGAGGGTAGAGATGATGGGTGATGTTTAATCTAAATCAAGTGCAAAATATACAAGTGCCTGTTCATCCACTGATGTTTTTAAGGTGAGATTATATTCTTTTTAATTTCTTGTTAAATATTTTTATTAGTAGAATATATTTGTGATACATAATAATTACTTTCATCTTGGGGAATTGGTACACAGTCATTTTGGTGACATTCTTTTCTATAAATTACACCCTGGCTGTTGCCACAACTATCATGAGGGCATTTTTATTTATTTATATAATACTACAGTTGCATTTTATTCCACTGATGACAAACAAGAATATGGCCAATTGATCTGGGGAAATAAGTTATTGAATTTACTTTTGCTTTTGAGCAAGTAATAACCCAAACTTGTTTATAGTTGGATCATAGGTAGTACTGGTTCATGAAAGGTTCACTTGTTTTCATGGACTAGCAAATAGGTCTTT
>PVIR01005498.1:0-71713 GCA_004026965.1 Petromus typicus
TTTCTCACTCCTCCCTTTCCTCTCAGTCCTTGGTACCTCCTGGAGCTTAACTGTAGAGTTAATAGCCTCTGTGGGTGGACCCGAGGACACGTGTGTTTATAGAGCCCCCGGGTGGTGCCCACGTCCCTGGCAGGCTGGCTTTCAGAGGCAGGGGTGCAGGACGTGCAGGAGCAGCCAGAGTGAGGATGTGCAGAGCCGGCGACCGTGAACTGCTTTTCCCAGATCCTCTCCATTTCTCGTCACAGGTCCTGATCCGTTGGGTCCAGGGAACACATCAGGTGATCGACAACAGAATCTATTTCACTTTGTCATCTCCAAGGCTTTCTGTTGCTCATGTACCTTGACCAGATGATATCGTCAGCCTGGTCCCAGCGGAGAGCACTCGGTCCTGCTGTGTTTGGGGCATTTTCTGTATGATAGTTCCTAGGTGTTAATAACCACACATTTTGTTCCCTGTTCATCGGGGGGTAAAGAGACTGATTCAATGGAATACTTCGTCTTAATGAACCTGAATGATATGTTAATTCCACATTTTCTCAATAACATACTCGGTGGTTCCCTTTGGAGCATGAGCTCACTTTGGGGAAATGTCAGTTAAAAAGCATGCTAAGTCTGGCCCTCGTTTGCATCATAAAAATGACACTGGCATGCATGATGGAGAAGGCTGCTGTTGGACAGACAGGAAAGATTCGTGGGCCGTGAACTCCCCACCTCTCATTTATTTGTCAGTCTCACTCAAACAGAAAGGCCAGTGCACGTGCTGAACCCAGAACTCGAGAGCACAGGCCTTGTTCCACATCCCGGCATGGATTCTGTGCTGGCGGTGGCAGGGTGAGGCCCTCGCATATCCTGCAGATCAAAAGCATTTAGCTCAAGGGGCCCTGCAATGACATAGCAATGGACAGCATTTAGTTTCTTTTAAATTGATTTTATTGATACATTTTATATACATTCTATGAGCACAATCGACATTGAGAATTTGTACCAGTACATGACATGACTTAATTGTCATTTTTTCCTGTTCTCCTGCCCTCCCTTCCACCCCCATCCCCATGTACATAAGCTTAGTTTCCTTTTAGTCACCATCACATTTTTCTTTCCCTTCTTTACTTATCTCTGCCCACCTTTTCCCTTTGAATATTTTCTTACAGTTTCACAATATCTATCATATATTCTAGAACTCATTTACACCTTCAGTATCTTGTGCCAGAGAAAAGATATGGTCTTTACACATCTGTGACCTATTTATTTCACTTAGGAGTATGTCCTCAAAAGTGTGTCCATTTGTGTATAAAGGACTCAAACTTATCATTCTTTATAAACCCAGCTGAGTCTCCCTTCTGCTCTCCATTGATTTTTCCTGTGTCCAGACCCTTCCTTGTCTCTAATTTCCTCCTAAAGTCTATAAATGTAGTTTACTTCTGTCTCTTTTTCTCCATGTAGAACATAATCTCCCTATCAATAGAAGGTTTTTTTCCCTTGTAGTTTTTTATCCATCAGCTCATCACAAAGTGCCTAGTGCTTATCATATACCAGGGATGGTGTCATTGTTGTTGATTTCAGCAAATGAATTGCCCGAGCAACAGTAATGTCTATCTGTGGTTAATTCATCACCTATTTTCTGGGATTAAAATTGCTGAGCAACTCACGAACACTTTGGTTGATTTTTACCAGAATCATTGCACCAGATCTGATGCAATAATGCTCAAAGTGAGTAAAGGTCTGCGTGGTTAAAGTGCAGCCCAGCTCCACACCACAATCGGGGAATGAACTTAGAGCCCTTTGGAGGGGAAGGAGGCTCCTCATGTGTGAGCTCTGATGATATTGACAATCCTAGTACATCACATGAAAGGCTTTCTTTCCCCCAACAGCATGGAGAATCAGGCGGGTGTGACCCAGGGGCAGGCCTATCATCACACATTTGGAAGTTGGCTGTGGACTCACGCCCAGGCAGGGGATTCATAACTTCACTGGAACCCCTCATCCTTGCATAAGCGCTTTGTCTCTCAGTTTGCTTTACAGGTCTGCTGGTACCTTTCAACCCTCCAGTGGTTACTTCTCCACTTACTGTACAGGAACACTGGACGAGTGAATGCCTTGTAGAGTTTTGTTCTCTAGCCTACTCCAGACTTACTGATTGTACTATGTGTACTAGGTGCTGTGCCACCATTGGAGTCAAACCAAATGGACTAAATCCTAGGCCCTTGAGGGTCACGGCTTCTGCGCTGGATCCTCTGGCCTCTGTGACCCATTGAGCACAAATTCCAGGAGAGAAAGGGCAAGTGGGAGAGCTATGGCAACTGGGGGTCCCAAAGAACCCCCATCCACTGTGGGAACAGCAGAGGCCACCGGCAGTGGACGTGAGTGGCACACAGGCCCTGGTTCCCACCTCCCACTTGCTCTCCAGTGCGGATGAAGTGCAGGCGTGTTCTCTGAGAGCAGCCGTGCACAATCAGCCCAGTCAGGTGGGAAAGGGTCACAGCTGCTGTTTGCCAGATGTCCTCTGGGACAGAAGGCTCACCTCAGAACCTGAGCTGCAGACATTTTCGGCTGAAAACAGGGTTCTAAACATTTACAGCCAAAATCCAAAGGTCCCCTTTCTCTGCTAGGACAGGCCCAGGAGAGATACACTATGAGCCCTTTGCCTCAGGGATATGTCGACCCTAAGGCTCTTTTCTGTCATTCGGAAGGTGACGTTTTGGTAACCTTATGCATCAGGCAGGTCTCCCTAATCATCTTTGGAAGCAGGAGCATTTGGGCTGGGCTCGGTAAACCCTTCCTGCAGGTGAGACAAAATGCTGTGCAAATATGAGAGCAGCTGTCATGAGTCTCCTGGCTTCCGGGGTTTCCCAGTGGCCCTCTGGAAATGGGGTGCACGTGTGCGATGGACACATGCCTCTGAGATCATTTTGGGAAATAGGCAATAAAGAAAAAAAATGAAATAGTAATGTTCACTGGAATTTGATAAACTACAGTCCTTCTGGTTCAATCTGGACTGTGATGACTGTTTTTAGCAGCTGCAATGAAAAAATTTACATAACATATAAGTTACCCAATGTAAACACACTCATTTTCATACTGAGGTTTGAAGCGAGGTGTTTTGAGTAAGATACATCTCCAGTCCTTTCTGTTTATTTGTATTTTAGGTAGTCTCACTAAATTGCTAAGAGGCAGGCTGGCCTCTAAATTGTAATTCTGCTGTCTCATCCTCTGAGGAGGCCAGGCTTGTGGAGGTGTGCCACCACGTCTGGTTCAATGGGTTTTTCAAGTGCGATTCATCCTGGTTAGACTCAAGTGGGCTGAAATGAGTTTTCACTTTCTATCTCTGGAACTTCAGTTTGCATTGACTGTATTCCTTGTTCTAGTGACCAGCACCCTCAGAATCTTTATCCAAATTGCACATTAAGTGGTGTTGAAACATTGCAAGTACTGGCATCCTTTCTGATTGCTTTATTCTTGTCCATAGTCATTCTTTTCCAGAATTTCATTTGTGTGACTTCTGAAGTCCATCGTTTTTTGTAAGAATCCCATGTATTTCAGGCTAAAGGCAAATCTACATCTGATACAGAGACTTAAAATAGTAACAGAACATGAACCTCCAGGAACTCAAAGAATTGGGAGTTCACCTGAAGAGTTACAGGGAAGAGAGTTTTATTAATCTTGTTCTCCTATAGAGGCTGTAAATTTATTATTACAGTTTATTTTTATCCTTTTTATTCACCTCTCTTTTGTTACAGAATGTGTTGTTTATATTAACTCTGACATTACCACCTGGTGGCTTTCACCTGTACCCTGAACCAGGACAATGTTCTATATAATGTTCTATATGATTTCCATTGTATATACTGAATAATGAGAAGGTCAATTATTTCAAAATTAAACCTACTTAACCTTCCCACTATTCTGAATATATCACTTTGTAAGCCATTATTTTAAGCTAGAAATAATTTAAGATTACAAAATATAGAAATAGAAATAGCATTTCTATTTTGCTTTGTACAAAGAGTTGAAAACCTTCAAATGCTACCATTTTAACTTAGAAATCTCAGCTGCAGACTCCATTTCTACATCTTTAAGATAAAGAAATTAAGTGCATTTAAAAATAATATTTAAACTCCAAATTTCAGAAGTGTAACTCATATATATTCCAAGGAAATAGACTGATATTATTGACAATATGTGTTAAGACCCAAACAATAGTTTTCTAGATTCATTAGTTATAATTTATGAAAATATACAGTGGAGAGTAGTCAGTTGTATTTAATTTTTAAGATAATATGAAATGTGCCTCTGCTTATAAAGAAAGCCGTGAAACATTACCAAAGTAGGTTGGAAAGAGCACGCCTTTCCATTAGGAAAGAGTTCAGCCTTTTTTAACAGTATTTGTTTTCTTATCTCCAGATAAGAGAGCTGTATTTCTAATATTTATAACATTGAAAAGAGCACCCTTTTTGTACATACTCCTGTATGTGATAAATTATGTTCATCTGTACAATTGCAATAACAATACCTAGAAATCATACAGTTGGGTCCTTTTTTCAAAACAATTGGTTAGTTTTCATCTTTAACTGGAGGTAATCTATTTACATGCAATGTTATTATTAAAAGGTATATATTCATTCCTCTCAGTTTTTTGGCTTCTGTTTTTTAAAATGATCCATGTTTATTTCTCTCTTCCTTACTCTTAGAGCTTTTGCTAATTTATTGAGTTAATATTTTATTATTTCTTAATTCTCATAAGTTTATCTCCTTTTCCAGAGGGTTTTATTATTCCTTGTTTTTGTGATCATGTCTATCATGTATCCTTTTCTCTGTGTAGGACTCTTTTAAGTAACTTCTATAATGCTAGTTTAGTGTCCATGAATCTCATTAGTTTATGCTCATATTGGATGGCTTTAATTTCTCTTTCAATTCTGAAGGATAATTACTAGATATAGAAATCTCAGTTAGCAGTTATTTTCTTTTGGGGTTCAAGATATATGTATTACTCCTACACTTTTTGGCCTTTTGAGTTTCTGCTGAGAAACTGCTGTTATTCTGACTGAATTGCCTTTTATGTCACTTGGTGTTTTCCTTTTGCAGCTTCCAATATTCTCTCTTTTTTTGGTGTGTTTTGGAGTTTTAAATATAAATCTACATGGTGAGGTTCTATTCTGGTCATGTATGTTTATGGTTCTAAGTGCCTCCTGTGCCCAGATATCCATATGGTTTCTAGGACTGGGGGAATTTTTCTGCATCATTTCACTGAATACATAATCTGTGCTTTTAGCCTGCTCCTTAATAATGTCTTTCATGCCCCAAATTAGTGTGATCTTAATGTTTCCCAGACATATTGCATGACTTGTAGTTTCTTTTTTCCTATATTATTTGCTGGATGTGATAATCCATCAGCTTTGCTTTTAAGCTCTGAAATACTTCTGCTTGGTCTAATCTGTTGCCAAAACTTTCTACTGTGTTTCTTCATCTGACTTGATGAACTGCTCACTTTCCAGGTTTCTGGTTGGTTATTTTTCAGAACCTCTCTCTCTTTATTGACTTGACTTTTCTTATCCTATATTGTCTTTGTTGATTTACTCAGTTGTTTTTCTATTTGAAGTCATTGATCAGCAAAATGTCCAGCATTTTATCCATTATGATGTCTTTGAGGGTAATTGAGTTATAAACCACTGCAGTAGTAATATTGTCTTGATCTTTCACATTTTTTGTGTTTCTGACAGTTGTGCACCTTTTGGCATGAGTGTCTCTTCTACTTTTACATGAGAGTCTTGTTAGTGATAAGCCTTCTGTGGGGAAATCTGTCCCCTGTACTACTGAGAGAGGAGAAGCAAATGACAGTAAAAACAACTACACAAAGACAAATCTGTTTGGGTTACCCTCTCCCAGGCAGCTGGGTTTGACTTTGCAGAGTACTGTATACAACACTTTTGTGTGAATTGCCTTTCCATGCTTTTTAGTTTTCCTATCATTGTTTTCTTTGATACCTGTAGCTCTGCCTCATATTAGCTCTTCAGGGTATAGTTTTTCCTTTCTAAGTATTAACTGTTCTCTCTTGCAGAGTCAGCAAAAGGATCTCCTATTCCATCATCTTCCCCAGAAGCTTCACATATGAATCCTTCAACTTTGAGGCTTCACAGGAAACACTGACTCTTCTCTTCTCCCTAATACCCTAGCTATCAGCTAAAGCCAAGATTTATTGTTTTCTCAAGTTTTGGAAAATTTTCTTAATCTCTCCATTTTATCCTAAGTAAGCCTCTGCTAGAGATGTTTTTTTTTATTGTTTTTGAAAGAAAAATCTGTGACATGCTTCTTTAAAACACAACCACTGTCACTATAACCACCACTACGACATCTATATGTAGATTTCTAACTGTTTACAGAACATATTGAAAACTCTGACCTTTGAATACTGTCTTTAATTAACACTAGGGAAATGGACCAGGTGTTCAAGAGATAAAGAAGATGATCAGGAAAACTGACATAAAGAAGAGGGATGCAAAGAATCTCAAAGCCTCTATTTCTGCTCAAACTCTTCCTGGTTTACAGGCCAGCCTGTGATACCCCAGAAAGCAGTGTTTGAGGCATCCAGTCCAATAATTCCCCTTATATCAGCAGCAAACTCCCTTATTGTCCTGCTGGCAAACACAAATGGATTGTTTACTCCTAAGAGACAATGAATTTCAATCCCATGTTGTGTCTGTAGGGAGGTCTCTGAGGAAGGGGAGATAGGGTCCCCATAATGATCCTTCACCTCTCATTGGGTCCTTGCCCTCACTCCAGTGAAGAACGAAGAAGTGGTACTTGTAGTAGAAAATGAGAGTTAAGATGTGTATATATGATGCAAAGCAAAAATTTCTTTGAAGTGTGGCAGAAGCAGAGAAGAGCTATCCTGCAGAGTGGCCCTGCAAGGTAGGGGTGGCCTGGTCAGCATGTGATGACCATACAGTCATCAGCCTTGGGAAAGCATCACAAATGTCAGCCACAGAAAAGCTTGGGATGATTTAATTTTTTTAATTCAAGTATTTATTGGTACATTATGAATACACATCATCATCGCATTCAACATTGAGAATTTGTACCACAATATGACATGACTTGATTCTCTTTTTTCCCCCTTCGCCCATCCACCCTGCAACCTCCATCCCCTATACATATAAGATTTGTTTCCTATTTTTATTACTATCACATTCTTTTTCCCCTCATTATTTACCCTACAACATCTTTCCTTTTAAATATTTTCTATTTCACAATATCAACTATACATACTAGAACTCATTTACATCTTCATTTTCTCATACCAGAGAAAAGGTATGGTATTTACACATTTGTGACCTATTTGCTTTACTTATGAGGAAGTCTTCAAGGTACATCCATTTGAGTATGAATGACTCAATCTTATCATTTTTAATGGCAGAATAATACTCCATTCTGTAAAAGAATCACATCTTTATCCAGTCTCCAGTTGGTGGACATTTTGGTTGTTTCCAAGATTTAGCAATCACAAACTGAGCTGCTATAAACATGTTGCACATATATTACTGTGATGTGTATCTTTCAATTCTTTTGTATGGGCCATTGCTCTGCTAGGTATATACACAAAAGCATGGGATGATTTTACGGTGTTAGTCATCCCTATTTTACCCTGGAATTTTTTGCTTATGACCATCTAATCTGCTCCTGCAGAATCATCAGGTCCCCTGTATAAGTTGGACCCACACATTTATTTCTCAGTGGTGGAAGGGACATGATGTGCATCTCCATCTCATGACCACCCCTGAGTTTCAGAGCTCTTTCAAGGAATGTTAGGATGGACAGAATCACCTGTCCAATGTAATTCAAGAAGGCTGTGAAAAAAAATATCATACTTCAAACCAATAGGAGTGAAAATGCACTTCTTTCAATGATTTAAATATTGGAAAACATTTTGTTCTAACTTCTTTTTAAAGTAGATTCCAGTAGACATAAACAAGTAAATCATATGACTTTCTGGAAAGGCTCAGTCCTCCCTGAGCTTGCTCAAGTTAACATCCACACCCATGGGGACAGGTCCACATCATTTCTGGACTTTTCTGCTTATCTACTGATTAAGCAGGTTGGGAAATTATGGGAGACCCCATGAGATTTTAAACCTTTATTTGGCTTCTCTTCCATTTTGACTGAGATGTACTGGGACTGGTCTTTGACTGTCCTTTATCCTTGACTGGTGGATTCTACCCACTGCCTCAAGAAGAGCACCACTGAGAGAGCCGGAAATAGAAATGAAATTCAGATAATCAGCAGACCCAGATAGATGCCTCTTTCTCCTGCCACCCCTCAATCTCCTGGCATACACATGCTATCAGCAGTCACCCTGGTTGATTGCTTAGACATATCCTCTTATTTCCTTGCCAGCCTTGCAGTTTCTTCTGTTACACCTTATACATGCTATGGTCCAGAATATTTTTCTGGTTTGCTAAACACTTTTTCACTACTTGTTTCATTTAGTAAATATGTGAGTTCTCCTCCATTTTTCTTACTGAAAGACTCACAGATGGACACCGTGTGTTGCATCATGACTTTCACTCCTGGCTATGCTCCGCTTTCTTCCAAGTTTGGGCAATGTGGGGATTTCTCTGCCTGGCTGTCTGCATCTGTTGAAATCAGGGTTAAAGAAAATCCTCTAAAGGTTTCTCAGGAAGGAAGAGAGCCAATGCCAAGAACTTAATACTAACTGATCAGTTCATGATCCTCTGGAGCAAAGGTCAAGGTTACCTCTGAGGAGTAAGCACAAAGTAGGAAGCCACACCAGATCAAGAGCTCTCTTGAGCACACAGAACTGGACAACAGAGGACGAGAGTCTAATGCAACTCAAGACAAGCCCCTCACCCATACACAAGCCTTTGCTAGAATGCTAGCCTCACTCACTTCCAAAAGCCTGGGGCAGTAATTTGTATTCCTAGGGCAGAAATTTGACACAATATCAAGAGACAGGTGCCCTTTGTGTTCACAGTGTTTAAGCTGCACAATTGATGACACTTGCCCAGTGTAACACAGAACTGTGATTGAAAGACAGAAAGCTGAAATCTACAGCCTGAGCTCCTACTCACTTCTGAGAAGTGGTGGTGAACCTGCGGCCTGCATGCCACAGTGGGCTGCTTATAAATTTGAAATCTCTAAAAGATTCACCTTCACTGCTCTTGAGTGTCTGTAACTGAGTTTGACCAAATAACGGCCCTTTCCCTGCCTGCATTACCCAGAAGTATTCAGATTCATGAACTGGATGAATTTGGTTGATGGTTCCAAAAGATTTCACATTATATTAGCATGTTTTACCTCTGTGACCACTGTGGTTTCTCTGAACTGGAGCTACGGAAGAGCTGATAAAGAACAGGAGGCAATGGTCCTTGTAGTTTGTTGCTTTAAGTCCCTGAAGAGAATCAAGTCACCAACACTTCCATTTCCCATTTTATTTTAAAATATAAATATGTACTCGCCTTGGTAATACATATACTAAAATATAAATATGGCCTCTTTGATGGGGTGGGAATAAAAGGGAATTGAATCGCACTATGTATAAACAGCAACTCCCCATAATGAAGTATTTATATGTACTAACACAAATAAAAATTTAAAATAACATCATTTGGATATTTATTTATTTATTTTGAGACAGGGTCTTGTTTTCGTAAGTTCAGGCTGGCCTTGAGCTCAGCCTGCAACTCACAGCAATCCTCTTGCCTCTGCCTCTCGAGTGCTGGGATTACAAGTGTGAGCCACTGTGATACGTGATTCTGATTGCTGGTGGGTGTAAATCACCACGGACGGCATTGTATGTGGTTACCACCGAACCTGAGCCCTTGCACTTGCAAGGTGGGCGCAGGAACCACTGACCTAAATCCTCGGCCCTCATTTGGATTTTCAAAATTATCATCTGTGCTGTGCAACATAACTATTCTTCAGATATTTCCTTGTGTACATTTGGTAACAGATTTCTTGGCAAGGAGATTGAAGTTTCATGTCACTGGGGATGTTCTTTATTCACTGGCCCTGTTTGGTATTTTGTACTAGATGCTCATCTCCTAGCAACCACGAATTGTTCCCTGGTGCTCCTCATAAGCTTTATTTTACAAGACTTGGCATATTGTCTACTTAGAAAGGAAGAAATCTACCTGTGGTTTAGTGCTTAAAGTATTATATAATTATGTGTTTGATATAATTTATATTGTGAAATTCTAGTCTTGCTCTCTAATCGTAATTCTTCCTACAAATAAATATTTCTCACAGTCTTTATTTATACACGGAGAATTTGATCAGCTGGCTTATGCCTTGGCATTTTCAGATTGTGACTATTCTTTTTTAAATATTTGTAATGCTCAATACAAATTTGCAGTACATAAAGATTACATTTCATTGTGGGGGAATCATGGGGAACTGTACCTTTTGCTGGTGAGCTTGAGTCACCACGCCTGGCATTGTTGTATGTGGTTACCATCGAACATAACACAACCTAAGTCTGTTGATGTACATAACAGAACCTAAGTCTGTTTTTTATCTCCTTGCTCCCTTCTCCCTCTCCTTAACCTCCATCTCTTAGTCTCTTCTCTTCTGCAAAAGATCTATGCCCTTGTCTCTTATCTTTCTTTTATTTTGCTCTTCATGTATATTTTGTTTCTCATGTAAATGAAACCATGCAATATGTATGTCAGATTTCTTTCTCATAACATTATGGTCTCAAGGTGCATATTTTCCTACAAATGACTCAAGTTATCCTTCTTTTAGGCAGAGTAGTACTCCCTTGTGTATAAACAAGGGAGTAAAGGTAAATTTTTAAAATTTACCTATCAATGAACATACAGACCATTTGTAAAATTTAGCTGTTATAAACATGGATATCCATATATCACTGTACTATATTTTTAACTTTTGGGGGGAAAATATCTAGACATTCACCAGATTGAGTGGAATTTCTAGTTTTAATTTTTTCGGAGAAGCTTCCATACTGATTTCCAAAATAGTTGTACTAGTTTTCACTCCCACCAGTGGCATAAAAGGCTTCCTTTTCTCCTAAAGCTTTGTCTGCTTTTGTTATTATTTGATTTATTTTTTTGTGTGTATAGTACTGGGGATTGAACTTGGGACCTTTGATTACCAGGCAGGTGTAGCACCATTGAGCTACATCCCTGGCCCTCTTATTTGATTTCTTGATAATGTTCATTCTTTCTGGGTAAGATGAAACACAGTGTTGTATTGTGTTAATTTGCATTTCTCTAATGGCCAGCAATTTTGAGGATTTCTTTATGTATTTATTGGCCATTTGTACTTCTATGAAGTGTCTAGTCAATACAGTTCCCCATTTTTGCTTGAGTCTTTTATTGTGGGGAGTCTAATTTTTTTTTAGCTCAGGCCGGCCCTGAGCTCAGCCTTGAATTCATAGCAATCTCCTACCAATCATTTCCCTTCCAATCATTATCTTTCCTCTACACTCAGGCCCAGGACACCCTGATTAGTTTTCTGTCACTGTAGAAAAGATTCATTCATCTTGAACATCACATAAATGGAACCAAACAGTGTAAACTCCTTTATGTCTGTCCCCCTTGGTAACATTTTTGAGGATCATCTATATATATGCATGTATAAGTATTTAGTTCTTATAGATTTGATCACTTGTTGTGGTAGCCATCCTTTGAGCTTTCCGTTGGTGACAATCACCTTAGAATATTCATTCTCTTGAATTTACTTCCATCTACCATACAGGATTTAATAGCATAGTTAGTACTGTGAATCTTTTTAATTGTAGCTACTCTAAGGGTGTGTATTAACTTGTGGCGGTTTCCTCTTGCATTTTCTATGAGTCATACTGAATTATTTTTTTATAAGCTTGTTTGCCAACAAGCTTGGCAAAAGCTTTTCTTGAGGCTCCAAAAGTAGCTCAGTGATAGAATACTTACCTAGCATATATGAGGTCCTGGGTTCTATTCTCAGAGCACACGTGTCTGCGCATACACACACTCACACACAAACTCCCTCTGGAACTTGTCTCAACTCCAGTAGAATAGGTTTTGTTCCTGCTGATAGGGTGGGAGTGGAAGATAAAATTCCAGGTGCAGCCATCTCAGACATCTGGAGCACTGCCATCCATTTATCCACAGGTCTTGTGGGATGTATTTTCTTTCTTCTTTCTTTCTCTGTTTCTTTCTTTCTCTCTCCCTTTCTTTCTTTCTTTTTTTTTTTTGAGACAGTGTCTTGCTTTGTAGTTGAGGCTGGCCCTGAGCTCACTATGTAGCACAGGCAAGCCTGAAACTCACAGTAATCCTCCTGCTTCTGCCTCCCAAGTGCTGGGATTATAGGCATGAGCCACCACACCTGGCACTGTAATATGTGGTACTGACTGCTGATGGGCTTGAGTCATTGCACAGGACATTGTTGTATGTGGTACTAGGAACTGAAGTCAGGACCTTGCATTTGCAAAGCAGATGCCATAACCACTGAGCTAAATTCCTGGCCCTGGAGTGTGTTTTCTTATACACTGTCCATTTCAATCTCTTTATTTTTTTAAGAAAAGTTATATTTTGCTTATTATTGCATTTTAGGATGTCTTTATCTTTTCTCGATTCAAAATTGGTGTTGAATGTATGTATTACAAGTATTTTCTACCAGTTTGCCTTTTAATTTTAATGATGTTATATTTCAAACAGCAGAAGTTTCTTTTATTTAATGTTTTGCTGAGATTTAGTTTGTCAGAATTTTTTTATGGTTCTTGCTTTTGGTCCTGTGTAAAAAAATTATGCCTGTCCCAAGGTAACAAAAATATTCTATAGTTTTATTAAAGAATTCTTATAGCTTTAGTTTTCTATTTTGATCTGTTACTGCTGTGTTGTAAGTATGCCTTCTGTGGTTCATTTTGAAATTTGATTGTTATTGTAGCAGTGCTGGAACGTAAGAATTTTAAGAGGGATTGTGGCATGGGAGCACCATAAATGAATAATACTACTATGCAAGGAATACATCCCTGATCAAAAGATGCGTTAGCCTGATTTCTTCTTTGTGTGCTTGCTTGTTCTTATGCTATGTCAAAACATGACAAAAAGGCCCTCGCAGGTGCCAGTGTCATGCTCTTGGATGTTATATCCTCCAGAATAATGAGTCAAATAAACTATTGTTTACAAATGATCTAGTCTGTGGTATTCTAAAACAGCAGAAGAAAATGGACTAAAACAGTTACCCCACTTCCAAAAGAGATTTTTCATTTTTAAAAATTAATAAAATAGTAACATAATGAGTGTAATTTTTATGACTATATGAACCTTGAACAGATTTGAACACCTAAATTTTTAAAACTTTAGGAGGAATTTTAAATTGATACATAAAAACACAAGAATTGTACACATTAGTAGTTTTGGGTGAAGCTCAGGGGTAGAGTCCTTGCCTGGCATCCCTAGTTTAATCCCTATCACTACAATTTTTTTTTGAGACAGGGTCTCACTTTGTAGTTGAGGCTGATCCTGAACTTGGCCTCAAACTCAGCAATCCTCCTGCCTCTGCCTCCTGAGTGCTGGAATTACAGGAATGAAGCACACACCTGGCATTGTGGTATGTGGTACTGATTGCTGGTGCATGTGAGTCTCCATGCCCAGCATTGTTGTATGTGATTACTGGGGATTGAAGCCTGGCCCTTGCACTTGCAAGGCAAGCACCACAACCACTGAGCTAAATCCCTGGCCCATCACTACAAAATTTGTACAAATTAATGGAGGTGATGCAATGTTTTGTTACATGTGTGCATTGTATATGTAAATTTAATATTTAAATCCGATTATACTATCAATCTTCTCAAATATTTATAGTTTCTTTATGGTGAAAACATTCAATAGCCTTTCTTTTACCTTTTTTTGAAACATTTAAGTCATTACTGGTACAGTCACTCTAGTGTGCAATAGCATACCGGAACTTCTTGCTGCTGCTATCTGTGCTCCAATACCCATACCAGCTTCTCCTCATTACCCTCCCCCTTCTACCATCTAACATAGACACATGTTTCTGTGTTAATGGAAATGAAACTGAAGCAGCAGAATGAACTTAAAGAGTAAGTTTATTATAGGAAAGAAACAGAGTTGGCTGTCCCAGAGTCAGACCCAGGAAAGAGACAGAGAAGTTGACTACTGCACAGAGAACATAGTCAGAGAAGCGCTTAGTAAAGGGTAAATTCTACTTTGTAAATCCCAGAAGAATGTCATTAATTATGTTTTTCTTCCAAGATTGGCAGGAGTTTCTAGATGCAATTTAGTTACTGCATAAGCATGAGTTTGCCCACAATCTAAATGTGCTTAAAAATGTTCTGCACCCCTACCCACTCCTGAATATGGAGAATTTATTTGAGAAATGCATTCTAATGAGACCATAATGAAGTTTGGAGTCAGTGACACCCTTAGCCATCCTCTCTCTCTCTCTCTTTCTTTCTTTCTTTTTTGAGACAAAGTCTCGTTTTGTAGTTCAGATGCACCCTGAACTCACTTGGTAGCCCAGGCTCGCCTTGAACTCAAGCCAATCCTCCTGTCTCTGCCTCTTGAGTGCTGGCATTACAGGAGTGACTCTCCACACTCAGCATTGTGGTATGTGGTTATGGGGGATTGAACCTGGGCCCTTGCTCTTGCAAGGTAGAAGCTAGAACCACTGAGCTAAATCCTTGGCCCACCCTTGGCCATCTTTGCACAGGCCTCATCCAGTAGGCCAGCATGGCCCACTTCTTATCTCAAGGACTATACCAGTTTGTTCACTTAATTCATAGAGTGTTTTTTCTTCCACCTTTTATTGTGTAAAGATGCCCCTGGATCCTTAGTCTCTGTGGCTGCTATTTAAAAGTCTGGCCATTTCTCTTTTTTCTTGAACCCTTACTTTCTCCAGCCCTCTGTTAATCACTATTCACTTTCAGCTTCTATGAGATCAATATTATATTCTGCAAGTTAGTAAAATCATGAGGTATTTCTCTTTTTGTGCTTGACATTTCATTTGTCACATAAACATCATTCCAGCACTATTTGTAAAAAGATTCTCCTTCTCCATTAACAACTTTATCTAGCCTTACAGCAACACTACATTATCTTGATTACTGCAGCTTAAAATTAAGCAGTGTTAATTCTTTCAATTTTTGTGCCTTCACTTACTCTGTCAGATTGATTCCTAAGTAGAATATTCTTTATGGTGCTGCTGTAACTGGTTTTGCTTTCTTCATTTCATTTTCTGGTTACACTTTGTTAATTATTCAAAATATGATCTAGTTGTGTATTGAGCTTCCTGGTAGATTTGTGGCTTTATAAAATATTCTTTAAATGCTTCTAGTGAAAAAGCTTTTTCACTATGATGTTCAAATCAGGTAGAATACAAATAGCCTTGCATGTAGGATTTTCCAAGAAGCCACCAGAAGGGTCAAATACAATATTTTTCTGGGAATTAAGTAATCATTTTCTGAGAATGAAGCTTTATAGGAGTCCCAGCTCCATTATGCAACTCTGGTAGATGCCAGACCTCTGGTTTTCACCTTGAATGTGGGCTGCTAGTTTTCCTGGCTACAGCAGAGCTAAAGAAAGGAGGATGGAACCAGGGAAAGTTGAAATGCTTTAAAATATTTTCACTGAGATTTAGCCATTTTTGGTATAGATATTTTCCAAGTAGCTGTGAGCCTTTGGGTTATTTCTATAGTGCTGAAAATATTGTTTCTGACCATATTTTTGTCAGTAATATTGCTGTTATCTTGGGGGAGAAAACTTTTGGCACTTATTATTCTGCTTTTTTTTTTTTTTTTTTTGAGACAGGGTCTTGCTTTGTAGTTCAAACTGGCCCTGTGCTCAGTCTCAAATTTACAGCAATCCTTCTGTCTCTGCCTCCTGAGTGCTGGAATTGCAGGCATAAACCACCACACCCAGCACTGTGGTATGTGGTACTGATTGCTGGTGGGCATGAGTCACCACATTCAGCACTGTTGTATATGCTTACTGGGGATCGAACCCAGGCTCTTGTGCTTGCAAAGCAGGCACCGGAACCACTGAGCTAAATCCCCGGCCCAGTCCTCAGAGTTTTTAGAGAAACAAGTTTTCCTTTATTGTAGTTGTCCCCTTGAATACACATTCACAAATGGAAGCATGTGTATAATTAAGCAGTCAAATAACTGTCATAAGCCAATATGTACACACATGAAACATTAAGGCTTAGTCAGCACAATGTGACCAAAGGGGCAAGACTGTGTGAAAAAGAAACTGCACAAAGTCTATTTTTTGGGTTCTTTTTTTTTTTTTTTGTGGTACCAGGGATCAAACTCAGGCCCTTGTACCTCCAAGGTAAGCACCATACCACTTGAGCTAAATCCCCAGCCCACAAGATCTTGTCCTGATTAGCCTGGCTTTGGGCAAGTTCTGTCTTCTTTTTTGTAAACAGAAACTACCACATATATCTTTTCTACATAATGCCTTAAATAAAAAGATTGAATATAAAATTTTAAGAGATATCATTCATGGTATTATTTCCATAGCTATGCTGTCAAATAAAATTCAAATCTGTGTAACATGACTTCTAATATTCATTCACTCCTTGAAAACATAAAGTACTTAATTTGACAATTATTTTTTTCATTTGTGAATTGAACATGACTTACATAGTTTAAAGAAAAATTTAAGGTGGGCGCACATAATCACAATAAACTAGAAAACTGAGGCAGGAGAATCACCAGTTTGATCCCAGCCTGGGCAACTTAGTGAGACCCTTGTTGCAAAATAGAAAATATAAAAGGGGCTGGGGATGTAGCTCAGTGTGAAGATCCTAGATTCAATCCCCAGTAAAGAGCAAAAGAAAGAAAGAAAGACAGAAAGACAGATATTAAGACAGAAAGAAAGATATTAAGAAAGAAAGACAGAAAACGAAAGGAAGGAAGAGACAAGTGAATAAGAGGCAAACTCTCATTGAGTAATAAGATGTGCAAGGGGGCAATTATATTGAGGAATAAAATCCCAGCAGGGGCTTAATCAGTCTGATAGTCAATGTACACATTTGTACATTGGAGATACTACAAATATTTTAAAAGTGTTTTTTAAGAATACTTTTTGTCATTTTAAACAGCAGAATAATACTCCACTCTATAAAAGAACCACATCTTCTTTATCCATTCTCCAGTTGATGGACATTTTGATTGTTTCCAAGATTTAGCAATCACAAACTGAGCTACTATAAACATGGGTGCACTTATGTAGCTGTGATATGAATCTTTGAATTCTTCTGTGTATTGAGTCATTCATACTCAAATGGATATACTTTCAAGACATCCTTATAAGTGAAATAAATAGGTCACAGATGTGTAAATATTGTATCTTTTCTCTGGTATGAGAAAATGAAGGTGTAAATGAGTTCTAGTATATACAGTTGATATTGTGAAATAGAAAATATTTAAAAGGAAAGAGGATGTAGGGGTAAATGATGAGGGGAAAAAGAATGTGCTAGTAATTGTAAAAAAGGAAACAAAACTTATGTATATAGGGAGTGGGGGTTGCAAGGTAGGTGGAGAAAGGGGGAAAAGGAGAATCAAATTGTGTCATATTCTGGCACAAACTCTCAATGTTGAATGTGATGATGTGTATTCATAATATACCAATAAAGATTTGAATTTTAAAAAAGAATACTTTTTGTATTAGAATTCTCCAGAGAATTTTGTTTGTTGATTCTTTTTCTCTGGAGCACTCTAATACAAATTATAGATTGTAATTTACTTTATTATATAAGAGTGAAGTCCACCTATATCACACTACAGAGACCATCTGCTTCTCTCAGTTTGTTGATTGAAATGTTACTCACACTCAGAAACACCTTCCCCCCAACACACACTCAGAATGTTTGACCACGTATCTGGATATCTCATGGCCCAGTCAAGCTGCCACATAAAGCTAACCATCACATTATTAGACAAAGAAAGCTATTAAACAACACCAAAATTTAAAGAATATAATTGAATTTAAAATACATTTATATTATAAAATGAAACTCAAACTAAAGCTTTTTGGCAGCTTGAGGGTAGTTGGTGGTGTAAAGCCACAAATACTTGACCAAATCCTTTTTCCTTACTTGTAAGTTGAAAAGGTGACAAGAATTTACATGTGGATGAGTATCTGTGATCAGTGAAGAGAACACAAAACTCATTTCAAGGGTTTGTTACAGGGAGTCTTGCATTAGTCATCCGCTTTAATTCTGAAAAGGGAGCTCAATTCTCTTGACCCTATTACTTTTCACAAAAAAAAGTGGCTTCACCTCTCAATGTAGTATTTTAAAAATTCCCTATGGTGTTTCTTTAAAGAAAAATGAACCACACTGTAGCAGAAAAGGTAGCCATTTAGCAGTTTCCTGGGACAACCAGCTAAGCAGAACTTTCGCAGAGCTCATTGTGCAGAACTCCTGAGTTTCCTTATCACCAGTTCACAGGATGTTCCCAGGGCATTTTGTTAATTTTTGTGTTACTGAATCTTGCAACCGGGATCTGTAAATAAACACTGGGCTAGGAATCAGGAAGAACTGCAAGGCCTGTCCCAGGAACTGCCTGGCCCACCTCTTCTGTTCTTACCCCTATGCATTGCTACTTTGTATTGGCTCCATAATAAAAGAGCTGTTGGAAGACAGCTTGGTGGTTCAGTCCTCTAAGGCTGTTCTCTCCGCTGGAGCTTATCTCTGAGTGTCTCATTTCCTTCTGTGACCCCAGACATACACTGGATTTACACCGACACCACACTTCCTTCATAAGGTGTATTCGGGCCTTGGAAGCAGCAATCTTGTCTGTATTACTTTCCTGTGATGGTCTAAACCGATTACAGAGAACTTTAATTTTATGCCAATAGTGATCTCCTAGATCTTTGTTGCCTACAGAAGTTTAATATATCCCAGCTGCCATCTTCATGACTTTTGTGTCACACACAATCTTAAGCTTTTTCTAGTAATCATCATAATGCTGACTCTTGCGCTTATCCACAGCCTATTCCAAGATCGTCCTCAGACTTTTTGCCTCTCACTGAGCACTGACATCATTCCAGTGGTTACCACTGTGCTTGAAGCTTCCCATGTGATCTTAACTTTCCCCACAGTCATCTTTACACTTGCTATCATATCTAACTACCTTTATGTAATGTTTAATTCTGTGCTTGTTATCATATGCAAATCATTAAATGTATTATAATAGCCATCTTCATTTTCATGCTTGTGTTCTTATAATGAACTTAAATTTACAAAGATGACCCTATCTGTCCTGGTAAATTGACCTTAAGCCTTTATTTTAGAGGTCATTTTCATGCTTTTGGCCTTACAGTGACTATACCTATTTCAATGATCATTTTCATGTTTGCTGTTTAATGCTGTCTTCTTCTCCTTTTTTTTTTTTTTTCTGAGACAGGGTTTCTCTTTTGTAGTTCAGGCAGGCCCTAGCTCACTATGTAGCCCAGATGAGCTTCAAATTCACAGCAATCCTCCTGCCTCTGCTTCCCAAGTGCTAGGATTACAGGCGTGAGCCACCACACCCGGCACTGTGGTGTGTGGTGCTGATTGCTGGTGGGCATGAATCACCACACCTGGCATTACTATATGTGGTTACTGGGGATCAAACCCAGGCCCTTGTGCTTGCAAGACAGGTGCTTAAACCACTGAGCTAAATCCCTGGCCCCTAAGAGACATGTTTGTATTTGTTGTTGCACACTGGACATTAACCTGATTCCTGTACCCTAGTAAGGTTTACCATCTCACACTGAAGCATAAACTTATTCCAGTGGTCAGTCTCAGGGATTTTCTTTACTTAGTCTTTGCCTTAGAGTCACAGTAGTTCTGCATACTAAAATACAGCTTTAGTATAGTCATCATCTTTATCCTTGCTTTCTTTCTTTTCTTTTTCCTTTTTTTTTGAGACAGGGTCTCACTTTGCAGTTCAGCCTGGCCCTGAGCTCAGCCTTGAATTCACAGCAATCCTCCTGCTTGTGCCTCTCAACTGCTGGGAGGTGTGGCACTGTGGTTAGTGGTTCTGATTGTTCTGATTGCTGGTGAGCATGAATCTGCAAGCCCGGCATTGTTGTATGTGGTTACTGGGGATCAAACCTGGGTCCTTGCACTTGCAAGGCAAGTGCTGGAACCACTGAGCTAAATCCCCGGCCCTGACAGTGTCAGCTTATTGGAACCAGATTCCAAAATGTAGGGATGAGTTGTTCAAAACATCATATGCTGAGAAGAATATTTGAATCTAACTTGAGACTGCTAAGGTATAAAAAAGGAATTTTCTGTTTTGAAGTTCATCATGAAAAGTGCTGCTGAAACAAATTTGAGAGACTTATTCCACTTCTGTAGTTCTCTAACAACTGAACATTTGACAAAGAAGGCTGGAGTTTCTTTTTTGAGTTGTAGTTTTTTTTGTCTATGGAAGATTTTCAGTTTATCAATAAAAATAGAATCTGAGCCAGTTGATGTAGAAGTCATCGCGGGGGCTTTGATAAGACTGAGAGAAAAAGTATTTTATTGAAACAGACTATGAACAAGTGATATGCTTACGGGAAATATAAGATTTGATATGAAGTACAGACTATTATCCTTTCCAGATATGCTTCCCCTTAACACATAATACCTTGAAATGTAGGCCAAATAGATAGGTGGCAGAAGTGTCCAAGACAAGGACGATCATGGATAAGGCTATTATTGGGTGTTAAAAGGAAACTGAATGTAAGAGTGAGTTGTTGCACATTGCTGACATGGGCTACTTATACTATTTGATTTAGTTAAAAATCTAGAGAAATTCTTTAGCTACTCAATGTTGTTGTATGTTTTAAATGTAACATCGTTCTCTAATTTATAAATCAGGTTTCCAGGAATCCTTGGAAATAATTTTCCAAAACAGTGTAGCAATCAGTACCGCACACCACAATGCTGGGCATGGTGACTCATGCCTGTAATCGAAGTACTTGGGAGGCAGAGGCAGGAGGATTGCTGTGAGTTCGAGGTTTGCTTGGGCTACATAGTGAGTTCAGGGCCAGCCTGAATTACAAAGCGAGACCTTGTCTTAAAAAAAAAAAAACAAACAAAAAAAAAACAGTGTGGCATGTCAGCTGGGAATTGTGATGGGTTTCACTTATTCAAAGGAAAAATTTCCTTTTTTTTTTTTTTTTTTTTAGTGGTGGATACAACATGATATGTAAGGGAATGCAAGAGAGTATTTATCCTGATAGTTGCATGGTGGGTGTTTGCTTCTTGGTTACGTCCTTAGTCACTTCTGTCCTGGATGACAAGGTCTGATTAGAAATTTCATTCGTTAAACATAATTCAACAAGAACGGTCTTATTCAGATATTGTCTAGCTTCTCAAATGCATGGCGATGTTCCTTAAGTAGAATACAGGATTGCTGTGAGTGGAGTGCCAATATAGATGAATATAGTGAGCTTCAACATTTCCAGTGGTCTCCATGTATCTGTTTTTGTTCAATTACCACCAATTAATTGCCACTATTTATATTTAATGAGGTCAACATAATAGGAATAGAAGTAAAGGTCTCATCGCACTGATGTGTGCTTTCACTCACAATGAGTGCCTTTTGTCAGAAAAGTAAAGTTCTGCATCTTGGAATCATCTGAGGTTTCCAGTTCCACAAGTGATAACTGGATGCCAGCAAAAAGCTGAAGTTTTCCAACTAGAAAAAATTATAATCTTTGTACTGACATATGCTATCTTACATGAACAACAATTTAATTTTTGAGCCCAGGTTTCCTTATATGCAGAATGTGAATAAATAATTTCATTATCACTTAAGTGATCATAGACATTAAATAAGTTACACAAAAAGTTCAAGTAAATTATTCAGTATTAAACAAACATACGTGAAGTACATTTTAGGATTACATAGTGTTGTGAAACTACATTTCAGAGCCAAGCTGAGTACTCCACCTAACAAAACCACCCTCTTTGCAAGTTATCACTTTATGGTTTCAAAGTTCTTGATCCTTGATAAAATTTAAAAACTAAAATTAAAGTTTTTCAATTAGATAATTACCAACTCTGAAGGAAAAAATGTTCTCATCTCCCTCTTCCTTGCCTTCCTTCTTCCCTGTGCTCCCCTCACTCCTGTACATTTCCAAATAGGATCACAGTTTCTGGGGATATATTTTGAGCATAGCTCCCCGAGAAATGAAGTGAATGTATATGGAGGGAGAGGGCAGCTCCAGAATTATGGTTAAACTGCATGAAATGTTGACTAGCAAATAAGCCCCCTCGATCAGCATCAAATCATCTGGTAAAAGAACTCAGTTGATGGAAGACCTTTGTTTGGAATAAAGATTTTTCTAACTGGTTTTCTAAGTAACAGGAATCAGCTTTTCACTGGATGGAAAATGAGAATGACTTCCAGTTAGTAAGTTTTTGAAGTAATTTTTATTGTGGTAAAGTTCACATAACATAAAATTACCCATTTTAACCATTTTAAGAGTTTCATTTTGCTTTTTGTTTCCTCCCTCTCCCTGGTTCCCTCCTTCCCTTCCTTTCTTACCACACGGAGGAGAAGTCAGAGCCTCATATGTACTAAGCACATACTTAAACACTGAGCTAAACCTCTACCCCAAACCATTTTAAACTGTATAACTCAATTGCTTTTAATTCATTCAGTGTTGTGCTGTCATCACTGCTACCTAATTCTGGAACATTTCCATTACCCCCAAAGAAGCTCCTTACTCATTAAACAATCACTTGATGCTTCTTCATGTCTCAGCCACCAGTAATTACTATTTGGCCATAGACTTACACTTGAATTCTATGAGTCAGCTTTCACATCGCTGGAACAAAATACCTGACACCCACAACTTAACAGAAGAGAGGTTTATTTGGCTTCCAGGCTCAGGGGCTTCATCCAAGGTTGGTTGGCTCCAAGGCAGGAACAAAATGGTATGGGAGGAGCAAAGGTGCTCACCTCATGGCTATGAGAAAGCAGAGCCCTGGAGAATATCACCACAGAGGAAAGGACCAGACCAGATATAGCCCCTAAGGCCATGCCATCAGAGCTGACCCAGACACATCTAGAAGTGTGCCATAGTAACTTCTCAAGGCAATGAGTGATAATCAAGACTAACCAAAACGCATACAAATGGAAAATATGCAATATTTAGTCCTTTTTTTTTTTTTTTTAGTTTTTGTTTAAATTTGGTGCTGAAGATAGAACCCAGGACCTCACATGTGCCAAATCATACCCTATACACTGAGCTATGCTCAAATAGTGGCTTTTTATGATTCACATCCCTAACTTAGCAATAAAGCTTTCAAGGTTTTTCATTGTAGTATGTATAAGCACTCCTTTTTCATGGCCAAATAATATTCCACAGCTGGAAATAACACATTTTATTGATTCTTTCATTAGTTAACAGACATTGTTTTGATTCTAATTTGGACAGTTATTTATATTACTTCTATGAAGGTTCATGTACAAGTTTTTATTTAAACATGTATTTTCAATTCCGTGGAGTGAAATTACCAGGCTATGTGGCAATAATTGCTTTTCATGGGAGCTGTGCCATTACATCCCAAATAGCAAAGTATGAGTGTTCCAACTTCTCCATATCTTTGTCAGAGTTTAAGTGTTCCAGCTTCTCCATATCTAAGTCTTTCAGACTTATTTTTCTAATTTTATTTTATTATATAATTCTCCTGGATATAAAGTACTTACACTTTTCCTGTTCCATAATAGCTAATGATATTGCTAATATTCTTTCAATGTGTTTATTAGTCATCTTAAAAATTTTTTAAGTTTTTTTTAGACAGGGTCTCACTTTGTAGTTCAGGTTGGTCCTGAGCTCAGCCTAGAACTCAGCAATCCTCCTGCCTTGCCTTTCGAGTTCTGGGATTACACACATGAACCACCACATCCGGCACTGTGGTATGTGGTTCTGATTGCTGGCAGGCATGAGTCACTATGCCCAGCATTGTTGTATGTGGTTACCAGGGATCGAGCTCCAGACCTTGCACTTGCAAAGCAGGTGCTAGAACCACTAAGCTAAATCCCAGGCCCCTGGTGGTCATTTTTGTATTTTTCAAGAACAAATCCTTTGTCTATTTAAAAAATTTTTTATTATTATTATTTTTTTAAGGTTTTTTGAGACAGGGTCTCACTTTGTGGTTCAGGCTGGCCCCGAGCTCAGCCTCAAACTCACATCACAACAACCCTCCTCCCTCTGCCTCCCGAGTGCTGGGATTACAGGCGTGAGCCACCACGCCCGGCACTGTAGTATGTGGTGCTGATTGCTGTTGGGCATGAGTCTCCACGCCCAGTATTGTATGTGGTTTCCGGGGATCGAACCCGGGCCCTTGCGCTTGCAAGACAGGTGCCGGAACCACTGAGCTATATCCCCGGCCCGCTTTGCCTATTTTTAAATTGAATTTTCTTCTTGAATTTTAAGAGTTCTCTCTATATTCTGCATAGTCTCTGATACATGGTTTGCAAAGATTTGACCCCGCTCCTATTTTCTGGGCTGTCTTTTTACTTTCTCAGTAATGTCCTTGGATACAAAAGTGTTTGAAATTTCTCTAAAGCCCAATTTATATGTCTTTTTTTTGTCTTGTTGAATGCTATACTTTTAAGAATGGAGAAATAAAGAAATAAATTGACAATTGATAGATAATGGGAAAAAGAGAAAAAGAAAAATTTTTGCATGCCTAAGACTTAGGACACTGGACTCAAAGAAGAGCAAGATAGTTGATGTTTGTGTACAACTTAAAGAGGAAAGGCTTGGGCATCTGGAGTGGAAGCAGGTTGCCCAGTCCATGGCAAATTCTTTAAAGCAGCTCTTAGTCGGAAATTTGGAACTGTAAACATCTGTTTTAAAAGAAAGACCTCAATTCAGTCACCTTTCTACTAAAAGAAAGCAAACTAAACCCAAAGCAGAAAAAAAAAAGATAGAGATAATAAAAATCACAGTGGAAATATATGAAATAGACACTGGAGAAACTGCAAGACAGTGAGTGAAAAAATTGGTAAAGCTGACAAACATTTAGATCAAATAATCAGGAAAAACTTCTGTTTGTGGTGAGACAAACAACAGAATCTGCCACTGACAGGCTGTGAGAAGGCTGTGCTGCTTAGGGTCCCAAAAGAACAGAAGGCGAGGGGGCCCAGAGCAGGGATGGAAACCAGTCATTTCTCTTTTTTGGAAAGTGTTTTTCTGGGTTAACAAAATCACAACTGCTAGCTTGAGCCAACACCTTTGGTCTGCATGTGGCAGGGCCCTGGGAAAAGATGTTATGAGTAGCACTTAGAGTTTATATGAAAATGTCAGCTGGCCTTGAAGTCTAAAAACCTAAATTTCCGAAAGAAAGAAACTGCTTTATCTGTGTCTCATATCTTTTAGCATGTTTGGCTCTCATTTTCATTTGCATATTGCCTATTTTTTATGATATGTTCCTTGAGGCGATAGTTCTTTAGTAGTATATTGTTTAATCTGGGCATAATTGTGATTTTTCTAAATTTTTCTCTTATTGGCTTTTCATTTCATTCTTTTGTAGTTAGAGAAAACATACGTCATGATTTCATTTCTTTAAGTTTATTGAGGCTTGTTTTATGGTTTAGCATATGATGTACTTTGGAAACTATTCCATGTGTACTTGTGAGGAATGTGCTTTCTTGCTGTTGCTGGGTGGTGTGCTGTTTCAGTTTTCTATTTACTGGTTGATCTTTTGCCTAGTTGCTCTGTTCACAATTGAAAGAGGGATGTTGAACTCTCTAAGTATTACTGCTGAGATGTTTCTCCTTTCAATTCTGTCAGATTTCACTCCTTGTATTTTAGCACTACCTTGTTAGTGGTGAATTTTTTTAACTGTTGTTATCTCTTACTAGATTCAGCTTTTACCACTACATAAGGTCCTTCTTTGACTTTAGTAACAATTTCAAAGTCCATTATGCATGGAAATTCTAGATCTCTTTTGGGTATTGTTTGCATATTCTTGTCAAATTTTTATTTATGTATTTTTGTGGTATTAGGGATGAAATCCAAGGACACTGTACCACTGAGCCACATCCAAGTACCTTTTTAAAGTTTTGAGACAGGATCATGCTGAATTTCTTAGGCTGGCCCTTGAATGTAAGAGTTCTCCTGCTTCATTCACTTTAGTAGCTGGGATAGCAGTATATAACATCAAATCTGGTTTTTATTTTTGATTGACAAATAATTGTAATCTCATAATGTACAATATAATATTTTGATATCTTTTCCATATTTTTTCTGAGTTATTCTGTCTTTGAGTCTCAGGCATGTCTCTTGTTGGCAGCCGGATCACACTTTTTTAAAAAAGAACCACACATGGGGCTGAGATGTAGCTCAGTGGTTCAGTGCCTACCTGGCAAGTGCAAGGTTTTCAGTTTGATCCCTGTTACCAGAAAACCAACCAACCAAACAAACAAACACAAAAACCCAAAACAAAAAAATTCACCCAATCACAGCACTTTCATTAGAACATTAGTCCATTTTAATGTAATTGCTAATATACATCTGCAATTTAATGTAATTGCTGATATACATCAGCAATTTCCCAGTTCTTTTCAGTATGTTTCATATCGTTTATATTTGTCTGTGGTTCTATCAAGGCTTTCTTTTATTTAAAAGATATTTCAGTATAAAATTCTAATTTCTTTGTTACTTGTATTTTTGGGGTCAGTTTCTTAGTCGCTGTTCTGATTGCAGTTAACATTTTAACTCCTAACAATTTAGTTTGCATTAGTATCGACTTAATTTCCAGAGTACAATGAAGTTCTATTCCTGTGCAGCCACCAGAGAGCCCTAATCTGGCTTCTCAATAATGGCTATCTCAAAAGAGTCTTGTGTGGGCCCCAAGAGTCAGTGATTCTAATGAAAAAGATAGAAGCTGTGAAGTCTTTTATGAGCCCATCTCAGAACTAACAGCATCACTTGTGCTGTATTCCCTTTGTGGCCATCTCGGGAAGACAGGCAAAAAATTTGCAGGCATGCTATAAAACTGTTATAACAGGAAGAGAGATCACAGAGATACTGTGCCAGTGTCACTTGCTTGGCAAACACAGAACTTGTCAGTGTTAATCGTAACACTCTTTTGCTTCTAAGTAAAGGAATGGAGATAAGAATTCCAGATTTCTTTCTCTTGTTCCAATTCCTTTGGTGTGTGTGGGGGGGGGGTGAGGGAAGTATCTACCACACAGACCCCATTTTGGGAAGAGGGACATCTCCAGGGAGGAGGGTCCAGGGGTTTCCTTCCATTCCAGGCTAAGGCAAGAGGCTGTTCTCTGCTGCTTGCTATGTACTGTCCCACCTTCTTAGGGAGGAAACCTAACTGGGAAGAGATGACTGAAGAAACACTGTAGAATACTGTATACAGTTAAACAAGCCTCTTCCAGGGCCAACAGGTATGAGCAGATTTTTACAGATTATCTCAATTTTTGATTTTTGAAATCATCTTCAGTAATTTATACATTCACATTTTTTGCACAAGGAGATAGACATTATTAAAAGTAAATATTTAAAATGAAATATTTTATAATACTTTACATTTTAAGAGCAGTAGGAAATACAAATTTGGCTCTTTCTAGATCTCTGACAATGTAAGCTGGAAAGATCTGAAAGAAGCTAACCTATTCATTTCTTAGGAGAGAAAGAAATCTTTTGTCCCCTGTCCTCAAATTTCAGTGGATAAAGTCCCAGAATTAGAGGTTGAACAATGTGACTAGTAATGTCTAAAATAGACTAAGATAATTCTCAGCCCATCCTACTTCATACGCGTTACAGAGGACTAGAGCAGCAGGTAGAAATGGGCAGGGGCTTAAGCGTGAACTCAGGTCATGTATGAGAGTATTTAGCTAACATCAAGAGGTTAGAACTGAGGGACCTGCAGGAACAAGGCTCAGGCAGTGATCTGCAGGTGCCCAATCTGACTCCCTTCAGAATGCCATGGAGACCTGAGGTGCAAGTGGGGGAAATGGCAACGACTCTCTTCCTCCTTTATTCTCCTGTGTTTAGTGATAGCATCAATAGTAAGGTAGCTATTAACAATTTCTATATAACATTCATAGAACACACAGGAGAAAAAGACCTCTTGCCATTGAAAGGGAGAGTACATAAGTGAAAGGAGGCAGAATAGGCAGCAACTTAATGTGTATGTCACTGGTCCTCCACAAGAATGATCTTGACGATATTAAAGTACCTGGAAAGCCAAAGACACATTCAGAATTTGTGTTCACAAATGGAACTTACCTTTGAGTTTCTCAGAAACCTACAAAATTTTAGCATGTCATTTTAAAGAAACTTAAATGAGCTTTAAAAGAAACAGAATAAAACTCATTTTCTAATCACAATGCAACAAAACCAAAACTCAAAAGGAAAATGGCAACACTGTACAATTCATGAGTCAAAATAACCAATATGAAATCATCAATAAGAATGTTATACATAAAAACTATGAAGTATGACCAAAACCATACTTACAAAATCATTAAATGCCTTTATCACTAAAAGAATGACAATACAATATGCTTGGTAGTTATTGAAAGCCTATACTGTACAGGGCCTGAAAACATAAATTTAATTTAATCTTTATAGTATTGAAGAAGTGTATTCTGACTTTTGTTCTTCATAATACATAGGAGGTAGGAGGTTGGTACTGTATATGCCCTAGTGTGGTACATTAATCTAATATTATAACTATGTAATCTGTTTCCAAGAACTATTTCACATGTTTCTTCATTCAGTGCCACAGATATTTACGAATGCTGGTTATATGTAGGGCACTATAACAAAGAGATGACCTACAGACATTCTGTTTTATAAAGATCTAAAAATGTTTGTTCCTAATATATAATATAGGTAAGGGAGGTTGTCAGTATTAACGGCTAAAACAATGCATAATCAGCATACTGTGGCTGCAGAGAGAAAAGCAATTTCAACTTGGAATGGGGACAGAAGTCAAATGTGATGCTTGTAGCCACTGTCCTGGGAAGCATCTCTTAAGTTCTTCAAATAATTACTTAATGCAAGAGAAGCAGGAATAGCATATACATTTCCATTTTATTAAAATATTGTATAATTACAGAGCAGTTGGGCACATCCATTCTAAGGCACTGTTCTGGTTTGAATGCGGTTCCACAAGAGAGAAAAGAGAAGCCATTACATTCGGTATTTTTCATCTCTACATTCGGACTCCTCCTATTTTACACATTTATTGCTACTGGGATCTCAATTTTAACCCCAAATGTATAGCAGCATCAAACAGGGACCTGGATGTCAAGAGTTAAAGACAGACACATCCTGGCTCTGGCACTTGATATGATTTGGCACTTAATTAAAAACTCTCTTGCACTGATCTCCATGTGTTCCCCAACTCTTGTTTATAACTAGAGATATTATTATAAACTCTTTTATGAGCCTGACCCACGAGCTGTATTTCTTTACTAGCTTCTGTTAAGCCTAGAACAGGACTAGTTAGGCACATAGTAGATACTCCCAAATGCTTAGATATCAGTTGCAAGCAATTCAGTGCAAAACAGAAGAGACATACTTCACTAGTGCTAGTGAAGAAAGGATGACCAGACAGCTTCATAAAAGAAAAATGCTTGAATGCTCTATTTCTTGTATCTTATAACAAGGAACTAGGCTCAGTGAATATTTTCACATACTAACAGCTTTAACTGATAATGAGACTT
The DNA here is from genome assembly GCA_004026965.1 of Petromus typicus. Classification (NCBI taxonomy): domain Eukaryota; kingdom Metazoa; phylum Chordata; class Mammalia; order Rodentia; family Petromuridae; genus Petromus; species Petromus typicus. The sequence goes on from PVIR01005498.1 coordinate 29,669, forward strand.
CTTCCCTCGTGTGGGAATTTAAGTTGTTACCACGACGATATGAAAACATTTCTATAAACAACTGTGTATGTACTCACAAGTAAAATCCAAAAAGGGTGAAAATCACTAGCAACTTTTAATTTGCCTGGTTTGTGAGCCTCACCTCCTGAAACTGTTATGTGTGTATGTATCAGTATTGTGTTTGTGTACTTACAAGGAAAATTAAGAGGTTAAGAGAATCACTGAGGAATTTATAAATGATGTAAATCAGTGATCCTCACCTCCTTGAAATGATATATGTGTGTATTATACAAAAGATGTATATCTTTAAAGAATTTTTTTATAATACCCTTAAAATGACTGGAGATAACTAGCTTGGGAGCGACAGAACTATACTGATAGCAAGAGAAATATTTGTTTAAGGCAGTGTGCTCCGAGGGAGATTTGCAGAATAATAGCTCTACACATTATTATTGAGGGAAAATGAAAAAGGTGTGCTAGGAATCAGCGAAGGGGAAACAGCAGGAAGCAGTTCAGAAACTTACTTGTAGAACATCTTGTGGAACTAAGGGTTCTATGACACATTCTTAGGGGAGACAATGAATTAAAGAATGGGTAAAATTTCAAAAGCACTGAAAAACACATGAGCAAATACCAAAAGACAGTGAAAAGCCATGAACATGTCAACCTCAGTTAAATTAGATCCTACTTGTACAACTTCAGCACTCAAGTGGGTTCTTTATTTTTTGTGGCAATGGGGGATCAAACCCAGGGCTTCCCTCAAACCTCTTTTGATTTTTTATTTTTGAGACAAGTTCTTGCTAAGTCATTAATTTTCTCCGGCTGGACTCAAATATACAATCCTCCCGCTTCAGCATCCCAGAGTGCTGGGATGACAGATGTGCACCACCACACCTGGCTTCAAGTGGACTCTTCCAGACCTAGAGCCTAATTACCAAATAAATATTCCCTTCTAAGCACCATCACCACGACTGTCAACTAAGCAGACCAGCAAACTTTGCAAAACTCACAAGCAAAGGTTAAAAATCTTAATTTTCTTAAACATAAACATTTTAATGGAAATAACGCAGTTCTCACCAGGCAAATGACATCTTCTTCATCCTTGTGTTCCTGACATACTTTTATTGTTTGACAAAATTCACTGTCTCCTTTCTTGCCACCTCAGCATATCTAAAGTTTTAAGTTCACCTATAATAATTACACAGCAGAGTATGTGTGGTACTGCTACAATGGATACGTCAGCAAGACATGGTTATCCATCATACTGACCTTACCTCTAAAAGGTCTATCATCATTTTTATGCTTTATGCTTGTATTTATGATACAACTACCTTGGAACACAAAATTTTTCATTTTAATAACAAAGAGTTGTGGAGACAGGATAAATCAAGTTAGCAAAGCTGCTACTGTAGGTGGCTATTCTAGAACTCATATGCCTTGGAAGATGGATTTTAAAAATAGTTCCCCCCAGCTTTTGTAAAGAAAAGTTGAAATATATCATCACTTGGAATTTTTATACTATCTGCAGTTTTGAATTCTCAAAATAAAAATGCTAGTAAAAAACAACCCCCCCACACACAAAAAAAGCTTTTTTCATGAGTTCAAACTAAAAGGTCCTCCCAAACAAACTACTACAGGTTACAAGTGTTTTGAATTAGTGTTAGCTTCTGTAGGACCTGTTTCCCTCAACAACTCCTAAAGAAGTCCTCTAAAGTGAGTGACTTGGTGCATAATGAGGCCTGCTCTCTGTCTGAAACTTTTAGAACAATGACTACACTTATATGGCTTTTCCCCTGTATGGATTCTTAAGTGAATAACGAGGCTTGGCCTTTGCCTAAAGCTTTTCCCACAGTAATTACATTTAAAAGGTCTCTCTTCAGTATGTGTTCTCTGGTGCAAAGTAAGTGCAGTCAATCTACTAAAACTTTTCCCACAACTATGACATCTATGAGGTTTTTCACCTGTGTGAGTTTTCAGGTGCCTTTTAAGACTTGATCCATGACAAAAACTCTTCCCACACTCATGGCATTTATATGTTTCTTCTTCTGAATGAGTTCTCTGGTGTCCAATAAGGTGTGACCGTCGAGTGAATCGCTTTTTACATACAGTACATTCATAGGGTCTCTCCCCTGTGTGAAGTCGTTGGTGTCTATAAAGGTCTGAACTACGCAGGAATCTTTTTCCACATTCGGGGCATTTGTGAGGTTCCTCCCCTGAATGAATTCGCTGATGCCCAGTAAGTTGTGACTTCCGAGCAAAACATTTTCCACACTGAGGACATCGGTGAGGTTTCTCTCCTGGATTCTTTTTTTTGGAGGGCCTAGGATTGAGAGGTTCTTCCAAGTTGGGGCTCTCAGGTGTCTCACCTAGAGTGGGGCTCTGATGATCCACAAGTTTTGCTAAATCTGTCTGTAAATCTTCTGGGGGCGGCTCCCACTGATTTTCTAATGGTACATAGTCTTTTTGCATAACAGGGCCATGGAGAGAATTCCCCTCTAAAGTCACAATAAATGGGTACATATTCTCCAGTTTTTTCTCTTTTAAAGCATCTTCTTCATTTTCTATCCCCATCTCAAAACCTGAGAAAAGAAATAGAATTGAAGATGTTAACTGTATTCTAAGAGAAAAATAAATGAAGGAAAACCAAGAACCGTGTTAAACCACTGGCAGGAATAGAGAAATTCCTGAGTGAGGTACCAAGCTCTGCACCTGGACTAAGGTTGACTTTTTCTGTTCTTTCTTCCTTAGCATGTCAACGAACACTTACTTACCTATCTTAGAATCAAGTAATTGTTTCATTTCTTTGGACTCCTGCAGTTCTTTTACCCAAGGCTCTTCTTGATGCTCCAGTGGGAAGTTCACATCCAGTTTTGGCAGTGGATATTCTGATGATGGCAAAGAAGAGAAGCTTAATAGTTTAGTTCTTCAGAACCTTGCCCAGAATTCAGGCTGATTTCTTGGACACAATGCCCCTTCACATCCACTTCCTCTTCACTTATTATGATTTCATCTGGAGACACTGATAATAGGTTTTTTTAAAGATAAGAAGAAAACAAAAATGAAGATAACATCCTTCTGTGCTCCTTTCAAGGCTACTCTCTAACCTATGGATGGTGAATCAACTGTGTGCTGAAATCAATGCACTGAAGTACTTCTGCATCTATTCTGATAATAGATCTATTTGGCTTAGAGCTAAAAATATGATATAAATTTTCATCAGATTTTGGCATACTAGAAGTGGGATATACTGTTAAATGCTAGGTGAAGACAGAGAGGTACAAGTGGGAGGCGATAAACTGTTTAATAGAATAAGTTCAGTTAAATTATCAATTAATTAATTATTCAGTTAAATATCAAATTAAAATGGATATTGAAATGGGCTGGCAGCCAGAAAAAGTAGTCCTTGTTTCTGTTAATGTTCAGAAGTGAGTTTTCTTAAAATTAAAACAACTGATAACCCAACTGTGCTTCTAACTGTCAATGAAAGGGCATGACACGCAAGTAAAGTTTCTAGCCTTTGCTCTTTCCTGTTTAGCCATCCGCCCCACCCCATGCTCACTGATAGCCATCATGGCTGGCATCCTGTTTTCCATGCTCCTTCCCTGCCTTCCGTATCCCCGACCAAGTGTACTGCTTTGCAATGAAATGTGGGCTGAAATGATCAATCTTCGATCTAAATGTATGGCAAAGGCTATACTCTCAAGGATCATTTCTATAGTTGGTTACCAAATGCAGGAAATTGCTGTATATTAGTATTATTAGGATCACATGAGCAAATTGGTTTAGCTAATGTTAATCCAAAGGAAAATTTAAATTTCTGAACATTATATCAAGACATAAGTAGACTAAAATGTCTTATTTTATTTATTTTATATGGTAAAGACCATATATTACCTTCTTAAGATTAGGAAACACAGGCCGGGGAGTTAGCTCAGTGGTTCCGGCGCCTGTCTTGCAAGTGCAAGGACCCGGGTTCAATTCCCCGGTAACCATATAACAATACTGGGCGTGGAGACTCACGCCCAGCAGCAGCCAGTACCACATACCACAGTGCCGGGCGTGGTGGCTCACGCCTGTAATCCCAGCACTCGGGAGGCAGAGGCAAAAAAAGATTAGGAAACACAAAGATGGATTTCAAACAAATGGTGTTTACTATTTTGCTTTTGTTTGGAGAGACTAAAGGGTAATATGAAATAAGTGAAATAAAACTGAAGGTCATAGATCAAGGTAAAGCTGCTGTACAGTAAAAAGGGGAGAAAACTGAAACTTAGGTGTGAGTAGCAAAAGCTTAAGTATAAAATGCTCAATTTTAATTGGAGGTAAAGAGGAGCTTGTAATATGGGCCCCTAGCATGACACTGTAATGAGTTCTGCAGATCCATCTCTCAGTGAAACTGGTGGTAATTTTTAAAAGTAAAAAAACACAGAAAGTTTGTCCAAATGACTTTGAGATAAGAAAACAAGGCAAGAAATAATCCTTCTGCTTTCAACAGCTTGAGGAGCCAGGCATAGTGGCTCACGCCTGTAATCCTAGCACTCAGGAGGCAGAGGCACAAGGATTGCTGTCAGTTCCAGGATCACCTGGGCTATATAGTGAGCTCAGGGCCAGCCTGAACTACAAAGTGAGACCCTTTCTGAAAAAAAAATCAACAGCTGGAGGAACTGTGTGATCTGTCTGAGACTATCATGGGCACCCACTTGCACCCTTTCCTTCCCCAGAGCAGCCTGGCGCCTCTGATCCTAGCGTCTCTGTGCCATCTCTGCAGTTGCCTCAGCACGTGCCCTCTGGGCTAGAAGCCAAGGCTCCTCTAACAGCTACCATGTCTCTCCCTGCCTCTGAACTGCTGCTACTGACTCTGAGGAGTAATAGAAAAGTTGCACCTGACAAAGCAAAGATCAGGGAGGGATCAGGCGCTCTGATATCCTTGGGATCCCCAAACCCAGTGGGCCTTGGTCAACATGACCGCACCTCCTAGAGATCCCCTGAAAGCCCTGGCAGTAATGATTTTAGCCCCAACATTTTGGGGGAAGGTGAGAGCTGTCGATCATGTACCTACTTCCATAAGTTTGGCACAGCTGTTAGCAAAGCTGAAACTAGATGCCCCACAGACACTCATGGAGAAATCTGCTTTGGCCAAGCAGGCAAGAAGCCATCCCAGATGACCGCTGCCTGGCAACCACCCTGGAAGATTCTACGATATTAATGTTTAGAAAACCTGACATCCCATTACTGCTATAGAAGTCCCCAAGTAGGTCTGTGAAATGCAGAAAACTATATATTTAGCCTTTTCCTCCCTATATAAGCAGGATTCCCTTGCCCTTCTTGGCTCAGTTTAGGAGGGCTCCCTCCTGGGCACTATCCTCCTCTGCTATGGCACAGACCCCAGTAAAGCCTGGCTGGAGTAGCCTTATTGTCTCTACATGATTCATATTTTGGCTAAAGTGGAATGAGTAGGTTGCCTGTAGTATTGGGAGGTATCAGCCCTAAATATCTCTAGAAAGCAGTGGAACAATGAAGAGCCAAGACTGGTGGCAACCAATGGTGACTTGCAGTGAACTAGGGAGACCACCAGAGAGGCAGAGGAAGCTGTTGGAAAAGCTGGAGAGAGAAGCCGTGGCTGCTGAGGTGCTGAGAGAAGTGGGAGGAGCCACCAAGGGCTATGATATCAATCTCCAATTTCAAGGCACTGTGGTCTGACAGTACACAGGGGTTAACTTCAATTCCCCTGAATTTACTTAAACATGCTACATGAACTAATATGTGGCAAATATTTTGGAGAATGACCTGTATGCAGGTGAGAAGAATATATATTCTGACTCTGTGGGGCAAAATACTCTGTAGACATCAACTAAACCTATTTCTTCAAAAGTCTGGTTCAGTTCAAGTATATCATTGTTCAGTTTTTATTCGGTTGATCTGTTTATTTGTGAGAGTGGGGTGTTGAGGTCCCCCACTATCACTGTATTACTAGTTATCTAGTTTTTCACACCCACTAATGTTTGTTTTATATAGTTGGGTGCACTAATATTTGGTGCAGCAAGAACTAAGACACACAGGTATTGAAAACTCAAGAGGTGTAATCCTAATGACCTCTCAATGCTTGGAACTGCTAACACCAAACTGTGATTTCTATCTGAATTGAGTAAAAGAAATTGCAGCCAACTGGTGACAGTCCTAAGGACACATAGCAAACAAGGAGAGATTTGAAAAAATTTATTAAAATTCTTTAAGAACAATGTGAACTGGAGGTATCTGAATCTCATGGGCTCCCCTTATCTCTCACCCTCAGTGATTTGCACCACAGAATGGTGTAGTTAAGAGTCCTGGACACCCTCTTCCCCACAGCTACATGCAGGAAATCTCTTCTGGGACTTTTACTAAACCATATGCAAGTTAGTAGACTTAATGACATCTTGCTTTTTTCACTTTTGTCTCTCTGTTCTTATGACAGCATAATTTGCAAGGATTTGTCATCAAATTCATTAAGTCTGTCTTCTTATGGTTTAAATCTATCTTTGATCACCTCTAGTGCCTTTTTCATTACCAATGGGATCTCAAATGTCTCTTATAGGACCATGTATAAAGGATTGGTGCTCAGCTTGATGCTACTGGAAGGCAGTGAAAACTTCAAGACATGGGACCTAGTGAGAGCTTTTAGGTAATCAGGGCCATGCCCTTGAAGAGGACTGCGGGACCCTAGTACGTTCCTCTTTCTTTTTCATCACAGCCAGGAGATAAATGGCTTTGCTTCACAATGTACTCATCCTTGTGAACTGCCTGTTCATAGACTAAAAAGCAAAGAGACCACTGCTCTATCTCCCACAAAACAATGAGCCAAAATAAAACTTTTCCTTTTTTAAACTGATTATCTCAGGTATTCGTTACATTAATGGATAGCTGACTGACAGAGTTACTAGACTTTTCAAGTCTAAGATTTCCACTCAATTTGTTTTTATGATTTCTGTTTATTGATACTCTTGTGTGTGACACTGTCATAGCTTCTTTACTTTTTAAATGTTTTTCTTAAGTGCTTGAAACATGTTAATGGAAAATTTGAAGTATTTATTAAATCTCTATCTAGTTAAAATGCAAACACAGATTCTATTGAATGCTTTTTTCCTCACACTCTCCTCTTCAATGCATGTTTAATAATTTTGTTGCAAACCAGACATTTTAGATAAGATATTCCAGCAACTCCATGTTAATCTTCCCAGCACTTTGCATTGTTATTTGCTTATTTTTTGTAGTGAATGGCTGGACAACTTAATGAAGTCTACCCCCTACAATTCTAAATATTATTAAGAAATATTAAGGGCCAGCCTGAACTACAAAGCAAGACCCCGTCTCAAAAAACCAAAAAAAAAAAAAAAAAAAAAAAAGAGAGAGAGAGAGAGAGAAATATTAAACTGATATTTCTCCTGCAGCAAATTCTTGCATATGCACAGTCACCTTTGAATGACAGTTATTTCTACTGGGCAGCAGAAAAAACATATGAAAAAATAATGGCCCCAAATTCTCCAAGTGTACTGAAAAAAATCCAATATCTAGGAAGCTCAATGAATTCCATGCAGGATGAATACTAGAGATACACAGATATATCCTAAAAGTCACATAAGGAGATAAAACTTTGAAAAACAGGAAGTGAAAAATGACTAGTCAGTTACAAGGGAAGCTCAGTGAAATTAAAACCTGAGTTCACATCAGAAACAATGGAGGCTAGAAGGTAGTGAGAAGACATATTCAAAGTAATCAGAGAAAAATGAAAATTGTCAACCAAGAATCTTACCTTCAGGAAAGCTATCATTCAAAACTGAATATGCAACAGAGATATTCCTGAGGAATGAAACTGAGAGAATTCATTGCTAGTAGACTTGGAAGTTTCTCATTTTAAATGGAATGTGATCCACATTAAAAAAAAAAAAAAACAGCACAGATAAAAGTAATTATATAATTAAAAAGGGTAGTTTAAATGACTTGTGTTCTACCTCTCTCTCTCTCTCTCTCTTTCTTCTTTGACACAGGGTCTCACTTTGTAGTTCAGGCTGGCTTTGAACTCACTATGTAGCCCAGGCAAGCCTCAAACTCACAACATCCCCCTGCCTCTGCCTCTGCCTCCCGAGTGTTGGGATTACAGGTGTGAGCCACCATGCCAAGCACTGTAGTATGTGGTACTGATGGCTGCTGGGTGTGAGTCACCATTCCCGGCACTGTTATACGTGGTTACCGGGGACTGACCCTGGGCCCTTGTGCTTGCCAGGCAGATGCCAGAACCACTGAGCTAAATTCCCTCTTTTTTTTTTTTTTTTAAGATTTTTTGAGACAGGGTCTCACTTTGTAGTTCAGGCTGGTCCTAACTAAACTCACTATGTAGCCCAGGCTAGCCTTTAACTCATGGCAATCCTTCCTGCCTCTGCCTCCCGAGTGCTAGGATTATAGGTGTAAACCACCACACCCAGCACTGTGGTACTGTGGGGATCAAACTTGGGACCTTGAGTTTACTGGAACCACTGAGCTAAATTCCCAGCCTGACTTCTATTCTCTTAAAGACATAAAAGACAAGTGCTATAACAAATCCTGTAATGACTAATAAGAGCAAAGATGAGGTAGGTAGGAGCAAAGTTAGGAGCAAAGTTATACAGGACTAAGAAGTAACTATTTTGGTAACTCAAATCCACAAGAACAAATGAAGAGAATCAGGAATGATAAATAATGTTAAAATAATAACAGGTGGACTAGACCTTTTATAGATGGGAAGGTGATCTAGGGATGGAGGAAAGGGGAAGGAGAAAAGGGAAAGGGAAGTAATAAGGATCCAGATATGATATGTCTATGTACCAACTCCACACGCTGAATGTATTCACTATGTATTACAAACAGGTACTAATAAAAGTAAATAAAACATAAAAAACTCTGAAAACATATAACAAAACTATAATATATAGTATTTCCTTCTCTTAGCTTCTGTAAAAAATCTTAAAATTATACAAAGTAATAATTATAAGAATGAATTGCTTAGTTTATAGTATTTTTGATTTACTAGGGCTAGAGATTTAGTTCAGTGGTTCCGGCACCTGTCTTGCAAGCCCAAGGGCCAGAGTTTGATCCCTGTAACCACAAAGAACAATGCTGAGCATGGTGACTCACGCCCACCAGCAATGAGTACCACATACTACAGTGCTGGGCATAGTGGCTCACACCTATAATCTCAGCACTTGGAAGGCAGAGGCAGGAGGATTGCTGTGAGTTTGAGGCTGAGCTTAGGGCCAGCTTGAACTACAAAGTGAGACCCCGTCTCAAAAAAAAATTTTTTTTTAAATTTACTAAATATGATAGCAGTATCACAAAAAGGAAGAAATGGCCTAGTGCTAAATAGAGCAAATTTAATGCAAAAGAAAGTGGTAGAAAGGGGTAGATAAACAAAAAGGACATGAAACAGAAATAGAAAGTAAGATAGGAGAAGTAAATCTAACCATAAAAAAAGATTAAATGTGAATTGAGTAAGCAACTCAAAAAAAAAAAAAAAAGGCAGAGAAACTCACTGTTGTTTTTTAAAAGATCTAACTATATACTGACTACAGCAGATACACTTTAGGTTCAACGGTCCAAAGAGACTGAAAGTAAAGCTATGGAGAAACATATATCCTGTAAATAGCACCCACAAAATAGCTAACCAACATAGATATTAAAACTAGAGAAGGCCAGGTTGGTAGTACATGTCTGTCACCCCAGCATTCTGTGAAACTAAGCAACTTAGCAACTCAGCAAAATGCTGTCTCATGTTTTTCAGGACGGAGCTTACTGTAAAGGCTCTGTGTTCAATTCCCTATACTGGAAAATAAGTACAGAACAAAGGAACAACATACAAAGAGAAGAGTAATAGCAACTATCCTTTCTAAACCTGAGTTTCTTCATCTGAAAATAGAAGTGATGAAACCAAGCATGGTGGCACATCCCTATACACACCTGTATCCCAGCACTCTGGAAGGCCGAGGCAAGATGATCATTAGCTTGAGCCCAGTCTGGAAAACTTAGTGACTTAGTGAGACCTTTTGTCTAAGGCCCTAAGTTCATTTTCTTTTCTTTTCTTTTTTTTAGGTTTTTTGAGACAGGGTCTTGCTTTGTATTTCAGGTTGGCCCTGAGCTCAGCCTCCAACTCACATCACAGCAATCCTCCTGCCTCTGCCTCCCGAGTGCTGGGATTACAGGCGTGAGCCACCACGCCCGGCACTGTGGTATGTGATACTGGTTGCTGCTGGGCGTGAGTCTCCACACCCAGTATTGTATGTGGTTACTGGGGATCGAACCCGGGTCCTTGCACTTGCAAGACAGGCACCGGAACCACTGAGCTAAATCCTTGGCCTCGCCTAAGTTCATTTTCTAGCACGCATCTTGCTCTCTCTTTCTGTATCTGTCTGCCTGCCTATCTCTCTCACCCATATATATACACATACATACACACACACACACTTGATACAGATAAATATAATCAATTATGACAATAAAAAGAATAATTTTCTCAGGAAACAACAGTTAAGAACACACATGCAGTCAAAATGCATGAAGCAAAAATTAAGATAAATAGTAGAACTAGACATTTCTATAGTAGAACACTTCAGTAAATCCTACAAAACTGGATAGAAAATCTAGGTAAATGATCAATAACAGAAGATATTGAAAGTAAATAAAATAAATAAAGCTTAACATTTGTAGAATACTCCAGCCTACAAGAGAACCCACATTCTTTACAAGTATTTATAGTAAAATGCCTAGCACAGACGAGATGCTGCACCACAACATAAATATTTCAAAATGCAAAACTATCAAACTTACAAAATATATTCTCCTACCAAAATTAGATGAAAAATTGAGATTTTCACAAATAAGTGAAAATTAAACAATATGATCCTTAAAAACTAATCATTTAAAACAATCAAAAAAGGAAATCAAGAATACTTTTAGATAAATAAAAATGAGTATGCTGCATACCAAAATGTAAGGCATATACATAAAGCTTTGCTTATAAGAAAATTTATGCCCATGAATACCTACACTGAACAGGAGAAAAACTGAAATGATAACCTAGTTTTTCACCCTAATATACTAGAAAAAGAAGAGCAAATTCAGTTGGAAACAACTAGAAAGAGGGAAATAACAAAGTTTTCAGTGGGATCTGATGAAACAGAAAACTACAAAATAACAGAAAAAGTTACTGAGACCAAGGCTGTTTCTCTTAAAAGAACAAAATTGACAAAGCTTAACTCAGCAGGCCAAGAGTCTTTTTTAATGCTAATGTCCTCCTTGAATCACTTTGTATATTTTAACTAAAGTTTTTTTTTTAAACAAGGAATGTGTTTTTAACATAAGTATCATTACACGTGTGTGTGCATTTGTGTGTCTGCCTGTGTGTGTGTGCATGCACATTTCTATCTACCTGAAAATTTAGTTTATTGGTGACAGGAGCAAATTCCAACCTTTAAAATAAAATTTATCAATTTCTTACATTACTTTTAAATTTCTTCTCCATATAGCCAGTGTCTTGTGCTTTTCCTCTCCAATAGGATGCACTTCATGTAATACATCAAGATGTTTTCATTAAAAATGGTAAGAGGTTTAAGTAACCTTTATGTAATGGAACAATAAGTCTTCCATGATTTTGCAAAGCTTATCGTATAATTTAAACAGTGATGAAAACAGGATGATTTTCTGTCCCTTGAATTTGTATTTTTTTACTCAATTAACAATACCTATTTTTTGTAAACATAATGAATTTCCATGTGATTTAGAATAAAATATTAACACCAAAAATAATACTATTGCTGTAAGATCTCTGTACCTGTAATGTTGATAAAAGAAGCATAATTAATATGCAGAATCAGAATGAACATGAAGGTTTATAATTTAATAGGGCTAGTTAAGTTTTATCATTTGTTGAAAGTAAATATACAAAACCACATTTTTTCAATTTAACAGATGATGAAATTAAGGTAAAATTGGAACATAAATGAAATCATCATCTAGTCCTGCTTTGACATGGCCCTGTGCTTGTCATGGGTGCAGCAGATATTTCTCCTGTCATGTGGCCTATTCTCTACCTAATGCCCTTACGTCACTGTCTTCTGCTGTCTCAGTGCTATGCAGTCAAAGTGCCAACATGCTGAAGCTGTGGCAGGGAAGTAACCGGTGGAGGGCTCCTGGCCATACCTGGGCTGAAGCCTTAATGGAGACGAGGAAAGAGCTGTGCTGAGGATGTGTAACCAGATATGAAAAGCCCACAGGGAAGGGAAATGCAGTGGAATGTGAGCCACATGGTAAAATGGGCTTTCTCCACCCAGAAGTTTTCCTTTGAGAACTCACCCTGCCTGAGGCCATGCTTCTCAAACCTGGTTGGGCAGCACTCACCTGGAGAGCTTGCTGAACATATACCCCAGATGATGCTGGCATACAACACAGTCAGACACACCATTCCAGTTGGGGGTTTTATGATGTACATATTTCCTGTACATTAGAGAAGAGACTGAAGCCTCTTAAAGGATCTGAAGAGAATGTATTACTCAAGTGTTAAGTTCATGTGAGGCTCTTAAGCCATAAAAGCTACTGTAGCCCTAGGGACAGGCAATAGTACAGATGCTGTGGGTCAAAATTCACCGGACAAATGAGGCCCCATCCAGAGTATCCAAACTTTCATGGTTTTCCTGCAGAGCGTTCTTGGTCAAAGATCCCCAAGCATTAGTTTCACCAGTTACCAATGCTATTCTCTCCAAAATGCACTGTTCCCTGCCACTCCCAGAGAGAAATTTTCCTCACTCTTTCTTCTCTTTGTGTTACCTTTTTCTCCTCTTTTCCCTCCCCTCTTCTTTCTCCTACTCCTCTTTCTCTTTATGTGAACAGTCTATTCCCCCTGGGAAACCTGCATTCCCAAAATGAACCCTTGAGTACTCTTTGGCTCTCTCAGAGAAACAAAGAGCATAACACAGACGCCTCTTACCAGGGTCCAGAAAGGGCTGGCATGCTCCAGCGGCGCCGTAGCTCAGTTCCTGGGGCCTTGCCTGTGGGATCCAGGCCTCTGTGACTGGGGCCTCCTGGACAGGGCCCATTACCTGGAGGGCTGGCGACTCCAAATGCAGGTCTGGTGGCATGGGTACCGTTCCGACTGGTGCCAGTTCTTCCAAAAGTATGTCATGCATGTCAACCTGGGGGAAAGGCCAGAACCTATCACTTTCTATTCAAACCCAGTGGATGTACAGTTGACTTTTTCTCACTTAGAAGTAATACATTATCCACTAGCAGTACAGAGAGCCATGTGTATAATTTTAAATGCTTGAGTGGCTACATGGAGTAGAGTGTAAGAAGAAATAGGACAGGTCAACCTAAGTAGCACAGCATATGGAACCCAAGATATCCCAACTATCAGGATTTCAACATGACATCAGTACAATTACTACTGAGATAAGCCATCTACCACAGCCCTTATGCTAAGTCTTGTGCATGTTGTTTCCACTCAGCACAGGTCTGAGCACTGGCTTCATGTCAAGCACTCAAGTTCCACTCATGGCTAGTGGCTCCTGTCCTGTAGAAGTACGCCTAGACCACTCGATGACAAAATCATATTGGGTCACCAAGCAAGAGAGACGAGAAGGAAAACCACTAGGACAAGCTTCTCAATGGAGGCAGGAATGGCTCGAAGGCTGCTGTGCAGGCTTCCGTCTGGAAGACGCTGACTTGCCCTGAACTCACCAGCTCCTGCCAAGGCCACCTCGCATCACACCCAGGGTCCCGAATCTCCAAGTGGAAGTGCCTGTTCCTCCCTTCCAGTGCTGTCCTCTGCTCAGCCTGTGCTTCCCAAACATGCTCTGCATGGTGCTTATTCTAAACAGGGGGCAGTGCCACACCCTCTGCTCCCTCATGGGCCAGAGACAGGAGCATCACTCTCAATGCAGAGTTCCAGGTTCCCACCAACAGTGGCATTTACCAACTATCTGTGTGGGTAAAATGCACCTGCCAAGGGCCACATCCTGTTGATCACAGACAAAGCATTTTCACTTCCTTGAACATGACTTGTGTTTCCCAGGAATGCCCTACTGTGCAAATCCCAGGAACACTACCCTATTTGTTGTTTCGATGGGGAAGGAACTTGTTTGCCACTTTGAGAACCCACATAACAAACAGCAATATTGTTTATAGTACATGAGCCACAGTTTGAACTCCTGACTGTCCTATCACAGTGACTCTAAGCAGAGAGGCAGATATCTGACTCCTTCATGAATTTTTCTGAAGTGAATCCTAAACACTCTTATGCAGAAATGCTTATTAGCTTATATCAAATTATATTCCTTTATATATACCCCAGAACATATATCTGTTCCAGACTCAACTTGACTCAGGTTTGACAAACTATTCTTGGACATAGCTAAACAGAAAATATTTTCAGCTTTGAGGGCCATATTTATAGTTTCATTTCTTTTCATTCTTTCCTTTTTCAAGAAATAAACACATTTTAACAATCAAAAATCACTATCTTCTCTCAGATATATGCAAAAAAGGCCAAGATCAAATTTGTCCTATTGGCCAAATGGCAGTTGATATTTCTGGTTGATATATGTAGACTGTTGGTGTTGTTGGTAAACTTTATTTATAGATAGTAAAAGATGAATTATAATGCATATGTTAAAGAGGAGTAGAAGGCCTGATAGGGTAGAGAACCACTGACTTACACGCTAACTGCAGTAGATTAAAATGTAGAGGACAATGGAGAAATCTTGAGGATATATAATGACACAGAGATAAAATATCTGGCCTACACCCAGCTGCTTTGGTTCCTCTTTTAGCCTAACAACAAAGACCCCAAACCTTTTTCTCACCTGTTGTTCTGGTATCTCAAGTTCTCTTTGTAAGTCTTCTATCAGTGACACAACTCTTTCTCTATTCTCTGGGCAGTGTTCCCTCACCCAGGTCTCTATCTCTGTGGGCAGAATAGTGAGGAACTGCTCCAGCACGAGCAACTCCAGGATTTGTTCCTTAGAACGCATCTTTGGCTTCAGCCACTGACAGCAAAGCTCCCACAGTTTGTTGAAGGCTTCATGAGGCCCAGCTGCTTCAGTGTACTGGAACTGCCTGAAGCGTTGGCGGAAGACCTCACAGTCAGTGTCATACTCTTGTAGCACAGAGCCCTGATTCAAGGAGGCCTGGATTGCACAGCCCAGGGCCACAGCCATAGCCCCTTCCAGAAGCTTAGAGTTTATCTGATGCCTGAAGTCTCAGATTCCAGTTTGTTTCTCTCTGTAATAATCCTGAGGGGGCCACCTGCAGCTGAAGGGAGGGAGACAGGAGAAATGACAAACGGCAATGGTTACAATAGGGCATCCTTGCTGCCCTTTATTTTAAAATTTTTTAAAATTTTTTATCAAGACCAAACTGAGCAATTCAAATCTTTCTGGTAGTTTTGAGAGTCTAGTAAAAGTCAGATTCATTTCCTAGACAAGTTTACAAAATCTCAAAGTTCCTCCATTTACCCCACTAGCCTCATGTGATACTTTAATTCAAAATTCAGTTTTTCAGTAATAATAGTTACATTTCAAGTGCTCAATAAATATCACTGCCAAATTTCTGCTGCATAGCTTTGCTCTATAATTCTACAGTCCTAATGCTATGAACCCTACCCTTAATAAGTCTCCATAGATTTACTGACATTTAAACTCACTCCCAGTCTAATCCCAAGTATCTTGTGTTTCTGAATATATGGAGATACTGTATAGAAGGACTATGAAAATTGCATTTGAATAACTTTAAACATCCACCTAGCTCTCAGTATACTTTAGTATTGTTCAATCAAGGTGAATTTAGGTAGAGCCATGTTTTGCAAAGTCAGAATACTGTCAATCCCACATTCTTCTCTATTCAGGATAGGTATAATTCAGCACAAATCACGCAGTCTCATCCTCCCATTGCATTCCAAGTGACTCTCCTACGAGAAAAATACGTGGCATAAGACAGGCCATAAGGAATCAGCTCTGAATTCATAATAAAGGACTCATCAAATTCATGCAATGTACCAGGTACTGTTCTAAGTATATCAATTCAGTTCAACCTCTTCCAACTTCAGCAGCTAGTGATTAATGTCATTCCCTGAGTGAAGATGAGGAACGAAGGTTTGATGCTTAGTGGAATTGAATAACTCTTCCAAAGTCACACTGAAAATGCCAAAGGGAAATGGTGATGAGATTGGAACACATAGTCTCCAGTAATTAGAATATCTAAAATCAACACAATGTGTTTTTCTGCAATCACTGAAGTGGTACTCCACAGGTCTCTGGACCTGTACCTGCTCTCATACTATAGAGTTCTCTGTATATTTGCTGAATCAACCTCTTTCTCTGTGTCTCTATCTCTGTTTCCCTCTGTCTCTTTCCTTGCTATTACAGGTCCTGTACGTTCGGGTTTCCTGGGGGATTATTAAAAAGAAACAATCATAACTCTTTCCATTAGTCAAGCAAAACTGAAACTCTGTTCCCATAGCACCCTTCATCAAGATGGTAACCTGAACTCTGTGGCAGATGGACTTAGGCATGATAACCGGCTAGCTGTGTGACTCTAACCCTCAGGGCCCATCTGTAACACACGCATAATTGTAACATTAACTTCCTGTCTGGATACAATTGTATGGAAAATAAAAAGCTTCGTGCCTGGCACAAGGAAAGGGTTCACTTAAGGTTTACTGCTGGTCAAGACT
Source organism: Petromus typicus (assembly GCA_004026965.1). Taxonomy (NCBI): domain Eukaryota; kingdom Metazoa; phylum Chordata; class Mammalia; order Rodentia; family Petromuridae; genus Petromus; species Petromus typicus. The sequence goes on from PVIR01005498.1 coordinate 46,395, forward strand.
CCTTTCTAGGAAGCTTCTACTTTCCTGAGCCTGGCCATCTAACCGTTGCTGGAAGGCATCCAAGAACTGTGGCTTATTGGCGGAGGACCCACCCGTTAATCAGATCCAGCCTCACAGCTGGCCAGCCCTACCCTAACAGACCCAAAACCTTCCACCACGAATACCAGGGAAGTGACCCTCCGGGTTTCCTTCCATCGGCCCTTCCCAGTTAAAAGTTCGCTTCACTGTGGGACTTATTTCTCCCCAAACCTCCCTGTAGTGAACCCACCCTCATAGGGCCTACGAGCACGGTGATGTGAGAAAAGAGGTATTTGGTTAAAGACAAGAGTGACATATCGCTGAAGAGTCTAAAAGCCGGTTTAGAAAAAGACGCTTGTGTTTCAGGCGTGGTCGTCGACCGCACCGGGGCGACGAGGTTTGGCCACCCAGAGGGGCACACCCAGCCCGGGAGGACTCCCAGGAAGGCCTGGCCGGGTCTCAAGGAGCTGCGGCGGGGTCCCTGATTCGATAGGGGCCCGCCGCCCCTCACAGCGCTCGGCGCTCACCTCCCGGGACACATCTGGAAACCACCGGTCCGCCTGGCCCACGCCTGCGAAGGGAACCCCGTTACCCGCGCCCGCGCCCCAGGGACGGCCACGCCCTCTGGCCGCTCCGGGACTCACCGCCTCAGCGCCCACTGCTCTCCCAAGCTCACCGTCAAATGCTCAGGGCGCAGGCGCAGAGTCTTGGTGCGAACTACAACTCCCAGCATGCCTCACGCCGCCCGCAGCGTTCAGAACCCGCAAGGATGTAGACGTGGGAGTGGCTGCGGCTCTTCGAGCTTCCTAGCTTTAAAGTGTGTTGCAAGTGCTTCCATTTCCGGTCTATTGACTTCTTGGCCCCAGGGAGTCTTGGCCGAGACAGCCCCGGGTCTGAAACTGAGGGCTTCTGCCCAATAGCCTTAGAAACTGAGGGCTTCTGCCCAATAGCCTTAGAGTAACCGGAGCAGGTGGGAAACCTTTTTTAAAATCTGTTGTGACCTTGGCAGTGATTCTCCAAAGTTCTGTATGTGAGGAGGAGGGGGCGGATTTCTTGAAGAGCAAGTTTTAAATTCAGATTTTCGGGGCCGACCCAGCCCAACACACTCACACATCGAATTTCATATGAGTTTAAGAATTTGTATTTAGGGCCGGGGATTTAGCTCAGTGGTTCGGGCGCCTGTCTTGGAAGCGCAAGGACCCGGGTTCGATCCCCGGTAACCACATACAATACTGGGCATGGAGACTCATGCCCAGCAGCAATCAATACCACATTCCAGTGCCGGGCGTGGTGGCTCACGCCTGTAATCCTAGCACTCGGGAGGCAGAGGCAGGAGGATTGCTGTGATGTGAGTTGGAGGCTGAGTTTAGGGCCATCCTGAACTACAAAGCGAAACCCTGTCTCAAAAAACCTTAAAAAAAAAAAAAAGAATTTGTATTTAATAGACTTTCCTGGAAACCCTACACTGGTTCTCTGCTGCAGGTCACAACTTTAGATTTGCTTGGTAGTTTCCTCTTAAGAACTGAGCTTTAATCTATAGTCCCTGTCCATTTCTTTCCACCTTGAGCTGTGACCAAAGGTCTCTTGGGTCTGCAGGAACTACTGGCACTCGAACCAGGAACTGTCCCTGCCTGGTCCAGTGCCCAGCCTGGAGGCTATCCACTTTGCTTTTGAGAATTTTACTTCTAAGAGACCACAGGGTGCCCAGAAATCTTCAGGCCATCCCCGGAGCTTTGCCTTTGATGGTTTAAGCCTGAGATGCCTGCCTGGGAGCAAGTGTGGAATTTCTAATGCTGGAGTAGGTCCAGTAGTCCTGTTCCAGGAGATCCACAGCAAGGTGTAGAGATTGCATTTGAAAAGCTGTGAAGAAGCTGCAGCTTTTAAAGCATCATTCAAAAGCTTGAAAGGCTAAGAAATATCTGAAAGGATGGTTTATCTGCCCTGAGGTCTGGAACATTTTGCTGTCTCAGTTCCATTTTCAGATAGTCTTTGCCTTGAGTAGAGCTCACACTAGTAGACCTTACATTGTCCAGTGACTTTTTGTAGTTGTGTAGCAGGATTTTTGCTAGAGAGACAAGACACCGAAACTCTTTCCAGGAAGTAGTGTTTATTTGTCCAGGCACTGAGTCAGCAAATTCATATCCAAAGGCTGAGACCGGGAGCATGGCAGAGTTTTTTGCCTTTTATACAATTCTTGTGCCTTTGCCTCTCTTATGTGGCAGCACACTAACGAACTGTAGCCTTATTAGGTGCAATCTATGTTACAGAGTCTTGCTAAAATCACATTTATATGCATAGGAACTAGTTATGCCATGTTGTCTTCCTTCCACTGAATTTTTTGGGAAGAGACTCTGCCACCTTCCCCATTTGATGCTTGGAACTCTTATTTTGAGTCAAACAATGTCATCTTGATTTAAAGGTTTATATTTTATAGCACCATCATGAGCACGTCCTTTTTTTTTTGACCAATTCCTCTGTGAGGCTGGAGATAGACTATATAACTAAGGGTAGGATTAGGCAAGCTTTTTAAAATTAAGAGCACAGCACCTATGAAGGTTTTGAATCTCTTGAAGATAAAAAAATGATCTTTCAAACAACTGTCTGGGGTATAAGCCTTTTTAGGTCTGGATTGGGACATGAGCAATCTTTTGTGTCTGGTTTGTGATTTTTTTTTAATGACTTTTCGTTATCTACTTGTAGATAGCAGTTACTCAGGTTAAAATTTTTATAAACTTTTTTTTGAAGCAAGCAAGTAATCTAAGGCCAAGGAGTTTTGATAGCATTGTTCATTGTGATTTGTTGTTTGGCTAGTTAGTTAAGGGCTTTGGCAGATTTATTAATTATAATTTTTACATCTGCTTGTAGTCTGATTGTATGGCTTAGCATGTAAATGTGGGTGCAGAAGCCCCAGGACCCATCTTCTTCCCAGGCAGCAGGGCCATAATATTGGACAATATGCCTAAGAGGCTATTTATCATCTTTTTAATTATCAATTTATAGGGCATGTCATTTTGTGGGGACCTCTCTGTCCTCATATGCTCAGTCTCTCAGATGTTCTCTCTTAGTGAGCTGGGTTAGGAAGAAAGATGGACAGGTTGTCTCTATCACACAAGACCTGAGCAGTTTGGGGGAAGTATAGTGTAGGCTACTCTTTTGTAAATCTAATGTAGGCCACTTGGGTCCCACCATTTCATGTCGGTGTCAACGTTATCTCAGGCCCTCACAGAGATGAGAGAAGTTGGACAAGGGGTGAAGATTGAACTCAAGGTGATCTGGGGATCTGAGTAAATAAAATCTTTAACTTTGTCATATTAGGCTTTTAATAGGAATGGTTAAGCTTTTTTTGTTTTGTATTGAGAATGGCAGTTTTTGTTTTTATAAGTGAGGTTTTGAGGAGTCAAATTCCTGTGGTAGGACTGGAGAACCCTGCTTTATTGTACAGTTTGTGAGATCTAGTTTTCTAGCCTCTCATGGCCATTAATCTCTCAAACTGATTTTCTCACATGTATTGCAAGACTTTTAGGATCTTGGCTAGAAATAAGTTTTTGTTGTGACTGAAGTAAAAGAGGGGCTACTTTTTATTTCCTTATAAAAAGAATGGAAACCTCATGAGTTGAAGCTTGAAGTGAGACAGTAATCCTCTTGAAATATAGTACGGTTTCTGGATCTGTGCCATACATATATATATGCCAAACTTGAGGCCATTTTTAAATGTTGGGCTTTTTAAATTTAAGATAGTAAAATTAATGCAGTTATAGGCTCCCAATTTATGGCTGGTGGTAGCAGCCCCCTTTTGTAATCCCAAGTGCTGGGATTACAGGCATGAGCCACCATACCCAGCATTGTGGTGTGTGGTACTGATTGCTACCCTCTTCAGTGGCCCACAAGACACAACTCTTATGGGAGAGGTAAGGACAATGTCCACCATCGCGTGTGGATTGGGACAAGGCCTATTTATACATATATTTGTTACTGAGCCTGTGCTTTTGTTCTTACGGTAGACTTCTATAATTTTGGACTAATGAAGGGTTTCTATTAATAGCTACGCATATGTCAAAGAGCACTCATAGTGCCAGGTGGGGGTTCCTTATCTGGGTTTTGCTGATTAATTGTCTCTCCTCCTGAGAGTGTTGGATGTCTAACCACTTCTCAGTTGGAGAGATCTGCGAGTCAAGTGCAGTGACTGTCCTGTTGGCAGATAGAATATGGGGTCATTATTGTGTCTGAAGGTCTCTGGGACTTTTTGTTGCCATGAAAAGTGGATATGGTATAATAAGGCCTAACTGACTCCTTTGGGCTGACCTGGTTATGTGTACATGGGTCACGTAATGGGAGCTCAGGTCTACCTATTTTTAAAAAAGAAAGCCAATACCAAGCCAATACACCTTACCCACAAGAGAAAGATGAGGGCTAGCAGGTACCTTTCACCATATTTTTAGTCAGCCAGGGAAGTTTTGACAAGGGTTATGGCAAAAACCAGAGCTACAGATCCAAGTATGGTTGATAAAAAAGGTTGGCAGTGCACATGGGTAAGCGAGACACAGTGTAGTCTGTGTCGCCAGTTGGTGGCATCTTCAGGCTTTTACTGTGAGTAGATTAGTCAGCCTTTGGAGTGACCAGAGCAGGGCTACCTTCTGCAGATGATATCCCTGGGGCTGAGGTAAGCTTTTTTTCAGATAGTCAACTTACACAGCACCAGCAGGTTGGATGCGCTCTCAGTTCTGAGGTGCTGGCCTTATCTGTTGTGGTAAATGGGGGGGGGTGTGCCTGGGATTCAGCCACCTTAACTGTGGTGGGAGTGGATAGGAGAATAGTGCATGAGCCCCTCTAGTGGCCTTTTAGGGATTGGACATTTTCCTCTTTTGCCAAAGTAGCATCTCCTGGTTTAAAAGAATGAATGTCTGTGGTCAGTCTTACAGGCAACCATTTAACCTATTGGTTTCAAGTGGTTAAGGCTGAGGTTAACCTGTAACTGTTGTCTAAGGGTGAGATTTTAAACTCTTTAAGTCTCCCCTTATACTTTTAATAAGGGGAGGAGGCCACAGGAAATTTTATATGGGGAAAACTCCCTCTGTTTATTGGGGCTAGGCCGAATCTTTAGCAGGACTATTGGCAAGAGTCGCTCCCAGTACAAATGTATCTCTTGACGCAGTTTGCTCAGCTGTAGCTTTGGAGCTTGATTTATTTGTCTACTCTTTTTAAGCTTTGGAGATGGTATGTCATATGTAATTTTTAAGTAATCGTTAGTCTTGTGGCCATGAGCTGCATCACCTTTGTGACAAATGCCAGCCTGTTAGTAGTGGGAATTCCAAAAGGGAATGATTTCTCTCAGAAGAAATTGAGCCACTTCCCATGGTGTTCCACGTGGGGGGAGAAGGCTGCCACCCAGCCTGAAAAGGTGTACACAAAGGCTAACAAGCACTCAGATAGCCATATACTCAGGGGAGCTCCATAAAGTCCCCAAGCACTTTTTTTTTGAGAGTGTCACTTTGTAGTTCAGGCTGGCCCTGAGCTCACTTTGTAGCTCAGGCTAGCCTCGAACTCAGCAATCCTCCTGCCTCTGCCTCCCAAGTGGTGGGATTACAGGCGTGAGCCACCATAGCCAGCATTGTGGTGTGTGGTACTGATTGCTGGTGGGTGTGAGTCACCATGCCTGCATTGTTGTATGTGGTTACCGAGGATCAAACTGAGGACCTTGCGCTTGCTAGGCAGTCATCAGAACCACTGAGCTAAATCTTCGGCCCCCATAACCACATTTGAAAATGGGTCTCTTCCAACATACTGTACCCCAGGAATGGCCATGAGTCCTTGGTGCAGGTTCTTGTGAACACTTTTTTCACGTTGCTCACATACTATCCAGGCTATGCTGGAGAGTTGTGGATGTAGATGTGTTGACTTATGATAATCCAAAGAGCCGTTTTACCATATGGGTGTCCTGATAAAGCTTTTAGAAGATTGCTACCTGGCCGTCTTATAATTTTTACTATCTGCCTAGTGGAAGCCCTCTATCCTCAGTCTCAAACCAAGTACCCTCAGTGGAAACTGAGGTATTTGATCTGCTCCTGGCAAATTTGGGGCTTTTTCCTGGAGACCTTATAGCTGGCTTCTTATAGGAGAGTAAGGAGCTATTGAGTCCTTCCTACATAATTTTCCTGAGGCCTTCTAGCCAGGAGTAACTCATCTATGGACTGGAGCAAAACACAACCTTGTTGGTCTGCTGGGAAGGTTTTCAAATCAATAGTCAGTGTTATGTTGAAGATGGTCAGGGAATTTTTGAACCCTTGTTAGTATACTTTTCTGTTTTATTCTACTGGAAAATAAAAATTGCCGTTTCTTTGGGGCCAAGCAGATGCAGAAAAAGGCATCGTTGAAGTTTAGTTATATAAAAAAGGCAATTTTGGTAGGGATGAGACCCAAGAGAGTGTAGAGATTTGGAACAACTAAGTGTAGAGTATTGGTGGCCTGGTTTGTCACTCACAGATTTTGAATTAGCTGATAGTCATCTGTGCCTGGCCTCTGGACTGGCAGAAAAGGGGTGCTCTAGGGTAACTGGCAAGGTCAAAAGATCTCATAATTTAGAAGCTTCTACGGGTGTTTTTGGATCTCAGTTAGTGCCTTGTGAGGGATGAATTTTGGTGAATTGGCATTGCCCTTGGCTTTAGTTCTACAATTCCTGGAGCCATGTTCTGGGTTAATTAGGATGGATTATGTTCAGCCCATACACTAGGTACTCAGAAGGAAGCTCAAGTCCCTGTTTGGGCCACTCTGTGAGACTGTAGAGGTGCCATTCTTCCATTTGGGGAATTGTGAATCAGGTTTTTGCTTGTGGTTCATTCAGAGTCAGAGCAGCCTGTCTGTAGGAGCTGAAAGTTATTTGGATCTGTAGCTTTCTTAAGAGCTCTCAACCCATCAAAGCTACAGGAAAGTCAAGGAGGTATAAGAATAGGTGAATGATTTTATGGCTGTCTAAACTTCATTTTGGGAGCAGCAGGAAAGGGCTCCATGTTTAGTTGTCATGGTCCCCAGGACAGTGGACTGTCTTTGTGCGAGGGAGCCAAAGTTGTTTTACCACAGAATACTCTGCCCCAGTGTTCACCATGACTTCAATGGGCTAGCCCTCCATATTTATTCAGACTACAGGCTCGTGGGGTCCTAATAACATAGAGCCTGGTTTGTCCTAGTCTTCTTTGTATTTTCTCATGGTGATCAGTCCTAAAACTCATCCTCTGTACCCTATGTGGCTTCTGAGCTAGCTGGTATTGGCCCTGGACTGCTTGACTTCTGTCCTCCATTTGGGAGAAAAGAGTATTTTTCCTACTACTAGGGGCATTTATTCTTCTAATATCCATGCCTGTGATGGTGGGCACACTGGCTCTAATTTGGCTGTATCCCTGGAGAGGGTGGCCCCTTCTGTTGGCTTCCCCATTGTTCTCCTCATTGACTTCCTCATTGGTTTTGTTCTTTGCGCCAGATGTGTCTTTTGGGAGTATCTTGATCATTCCATCAGGGTGGCTGTCAGCACATCTGCCTTTCTTTCATCTTGTGATCCTTCTCCTGAGGGGCCTCCTGGTCTCGGTTGAGAGCACCTGTGTGGCAACCTCCAACAACTGGCTGGTGTTCATCCTAGCAAAACCCTGTAGTTTGCACTGGATGTTTCCCAGAGCTTGGCTGACAAATGCCACATTTATAACCCAGCAGTTCTTAGCTGCTTTGGGGTTGAAAGGGATATACAGAAAGAACACTTCACATAATCACTCATAGAACTGGTTCAGGGTTTTTTCTGGCCCCTGGAGTATCTTTGGGATTTTGTTCATATTCACAACCCTTTTTCCCTGGCCTTGAAACCATTTAGGTGTACATCCTGGTACTGTTTGATCAGAGTGAGGCTCCATTCAGGTTCCACTCAGTATCTTCTCCTAAGAAGCAGTAATGGGTATAAACTTGGGGCTCCAATGTTCTGGCTGAGGCATCTTCTTCCAATAATTGTTAGGTGTCCCGAATAACCTGGAAGAAGGACCATTTGGGCTGTAAGTCTGGATAATGGACTGCATAAAGTTAACCATTGCCTGGGATTCTCTGTATACGAAGGGCTGTGATTTCTTCCAATTAAAGAGGTCAGTGGTGGTGAAGAGTTGATACATTAGTGCTCATTTATCTTTCTGGATTTTCCCCCATTGTTTATATTAAAGGAGTCCCCGTGTCTCTCAAAGTGGCATATGCATGGCACATGGCACCTCAGGGTGCTGAAGGGTTGGGTTATAAGAGGGGTCTTCTTGACGGGTACCCACAGACATGTGAGGTGTCAGAACAGGTGGCTCTGGGAGGTCACCATTGAAGGGGGCTCCAAGGAGGCCTCAGATGACACTGAGTGCCGGGGTTACCCGGGCAGAGCAATGGGGTGATCGAGCCGAGGGACTAGGATGAGAAATAAGTAAAGACAGGACAGTGGGACTTGGAAGGGCTCATCAGTCAATACCAAATGAGTGCCACATTTATTTAACAGCCTTCTTTTATACATTTCTTAAGTACCACCTACAAGCCGACTAGCTTTGTTCACGTGTACAGAAAAGAAAAAAAAGTTAGTGAAGGAACTGGTGGGCAGGATGTGCTGACAATATTCTTAATTTAATCTGAAGGTGTGTAGAGGTTCTTAGTTTAATCTGGCATGAGGGTGTGTAAAGGTTCTTAGTTTAATCTGGCAAAGACAGTAATTATCCTTGAGGAAGGTAGACAATGTTGGGCTCTGATCCAGAAACCAGGTTGACTTTTTCTCTCCTGCATGGGCAGCCATGGCACTGTAGGAAACGGCTCCCAACAACTGAGGAAGATGCAACCTCTAGGGGGTTGACTGATTGTGCTAGGACCTCTGTGGTAGGGAACTTTCCTGGCTCTTTAGACAGAATTAGTTTATTTGACTATGGCTGATATTTGGAGGTGGCTATTACTCTAGCAATCATCACTCTGCCATTCTCTTTAATGCAGGCTTTCAGCCAAGGCAGCTGGAACAGGACCAAGTTTTACTGACAGTCAATGTAAGGAAAGTGCTCTCAATGGCCCAGATCCTCTATAACAACTCCAAACACTCGGCTAACTAGTTCTTTATTGAGTGAGCCCTCTGGGGGTCAGCTCACCCCAAATTACAGCCAGTGAATTTTACAGAGGGTTTAGAGTTTTTCAGGAGTTAGCTTTCCACTATATTTACTTGAATATCCCTTTTTAAAATTTTTAACATGCCCACTAGGAGAGTCAATTTATTCTGCTTTCTTCTCATTTACTCACACTAGTTTCATGCACAAGAAAGGGAAAGGGGGAAGGAAGGGGCTGATATGGAAGGGACACACACTTCTGTCTGACACTTCTGTCATCTGTCTCCCTTGGTTCTCCTCACGGAGATATTTTAGGCACCTCTTAGCAATGGCAGGCTCCATAACCTTTGGCCTGAATCAGATTCCTGAGGAAATCTGAAGCCACTGTGAGCCATATGAGGTCATCTTCGAGCTATGGATTGAAACTCTCCATTCACTTTGGCCCTTTTGATCAGGTCAGAACCTTCTTATTGTCTGTCTTATCCACATAGGAAAAATGACTCTAACCTACTGCCAAGTGGCCAATGCCTTAAAGTTGCAGTTATAGTTTTGATGAAACTTACCCTTGAGGGTCACCGTGGGAGGTGCTCAAGCTCCCCTTCTGAACCTGGACTCTTACAATCTGATGGGTGGTACTCCCTAAGCTAGTTCCCAGGCCTCACCATGTTCATCTATGCATCCAGAGGCCCTGCCTAATGTTCTGGGAGGGGCTAGTCTCTTACAGATCAAATTGTGAGCTGGCACCAGGTGAGGTCACCTCTCTTCGCACGGGAGATGAAACACCGTCTTTGCCTCCTAAGTGAGCATCCAAAAGATGTAGCAGGATTTTTGCACAGAGACAGAACAATGAGGCTCTTTCCAGGAAGTAGTGTTTATTTCCTTGTACTGACTCAAAGTGAGGAACAAGGGAATCCAGAAAAGATGGAAGAGGGAAGGGGAGAGGAGCTCACCCAAATACCTGAAGGGAAAGATATGTGCATCCTGGAAACCTCTTTCCACACTCTAAACACACAATAATATATGCACATGTTCACCCATGGACATGAAACAGAAGAAACTTCCAGTTTGAAACATCTCTTTTTCTTGTAGAGTCTAAAGAACAGACCGGAGTGTGTTAGAAGATTGTCCTCTGGTTCTTGTGGTCCCTGTGGCCAACCAGAAATGCTGTCAGATTGGTACTGACACAAATCACAAATCATGGGATGGAAACAGACTGCCTTTGGGAGAGCGTTTGCCTCAGGAACAGCAAGAAAATCATTCTTCTTCCAGCCAAATCTCTGAGTAGAGTGAAGCTCTGACCCAAGCCACAGCTTCTAAAGAGACCGTGCTGCCCTAAAAGTAAGAGCTGAAGATCAGCTTTCTGGACAGATAAGAAATGAGAGAGGTTTGGGAATTACTTCACTAATACTAGTAGGAAAAAGCATACCTACTGGAAGAGAGAATTCCTAAGCCAAGGGGGACAGTCCTCTGAAATGGAGGGGGTTTGGGTTTCCTGATGGAGGGGGACATTTCTTGGTAAATCCATTTTTAAGTAAAACTTTAAGCTTTGACATCATTGTAGAATGTTGAAATAATAGAAGTGCCCCCTTTTCTCTTTATCTAGTTTCCCTAATTTGCAACATCTTGCAAGACTATAGTCTTTGTATATTGAAACAGTATTAATTCACTGAGTTTCCAACTGAAGATCATGGATATCAAGAAAAGCATTATACAGTAGGTTGCTATTTTTTCACTAAGTCGAATTAGTATATTGTCAATGAATAAACTAGTGTGTTGTCTTGTGAAAGAGAAAGATGATCAAGCTCTGCAAAATACATTATGATAAGATAGATGCAGAGGCCATGATGTTAAGTAAAATAAATCAGACATTCACCCTTAAATATCAGATGATTTCTCTTATATGACAAACTCAAATTATAAGTAAAGGATAAAATATAAATAATAGAAAATAGGGAAATAGATCTTTTTCAAAGAGCCAGAGGATCAAGAGATGAAAGGAGGGGAGAGGAAGAGATGAAAAAAAGAATTAAGATGTGTTACATACATGTACCAGCTCTACGTAAGGATGTAGACAGTATGTACTATAAACATGAACAAGTAAAATAATAAAAATATATTAATGATTTTAAAATGAAAATAAAATGAATAAAATCATTATGACTGAGGTAGAAACACTGACATACCTGAGGTCAAGATGGAAAGAATGTGTCACTAGTCCTGTCACTTGACAAAATTTTTCAGGAAGTCTTTACTAACAGCTATTGAGGCTAAAGTATTTTCCAAATCAATATTTATTTACCAGGTTTTAGGGAATATATTTATTTGTTCAGTCATTGAAATTACATCTGAAATAGCAGCTACAACTGGAAATACCACCTATTTGAAATCCTTGATGATAGTATTAATCTCTGTAATCATTTCAGGAATGTGGCATTACTTTTCTTTGACTGTTTTCCTAAGTAAAAATGAGTGGGCATGGAATGTAGGATGCCAGCTCTTTGTATATCTGCTCCTCTGTTTCTTTTCCTTCCCATACTCTTAGCTTTTCCTCTTCTCTCTCCTTATGCACAAGATTTGGCAGTGTGTGGCCAGAAAGGGAATATGGGCCCAGGAGTCTTCAAGTATCTCTCCCCTCTCTGTCTCATAGCCTCACCTGCACTTCTGAGAACAAACTGGGGCTGTATTTTTGGCATCCACCAGGGCATGGATATCAAAAGGCACAAGAACAGAGAAGAGGGTGGAAAATGTTGGGAGCCATTCTGAGGCCTCATTGGTTCTATGATGTTGTGATGCTGAAGGGCAAGACTGCATCAGCATAAGATCCTTGTAAATCCAGAATTTTTACCGCCTAAAAGGTCATCTGATACTCCCTTGGATTATAAAATTCTCTGAATTTAGGATTATCTCTTCCCTATGGGTAATCTGATACTCTCTATGAAACAACCCAATAAATTATGACAAGCTTAGAGTCTTTAATCTTGCTGTCCAGAGCAGCATTGATCAAGTCTAAAGCTCAGCTTCTTCTCAAAGTCTGGTTTCTTACCATCTATTAATTAATTTACCTTGTGCTGTCATGGCTAGGACGTACTACAAATGTTCTACTACCATCCCCCTTCTTTGTTCCCTAGAGAAAAGACACAGAACGTTGAAATTGTTCTGCACAGTAAGGAAGAGGCCAAACTAAGAGGAAAAAGAGAATATAGATCTGTAGAGGCAGAAAGAGAGACAGGAAGGAGATGGAGAAATGCTCTATAGCCTGAAGATGTGAAAATGGGAAAAGAGACAGGACTATAGGAAGGCTTACTTTGCATCTTACCTTAAAGGATGAGATTGATGCTTAGAATATTTTCAGGATTCATTCCATCTCATTTATCACTTAGTCTTGTGCCTCCCCCACTGCTCTAACCTTTTGGCTCCCTCACTGTTCTTGTCAACTTTACTTCTAGTTTCTCCATGTCCAGTTTCTGATACAGTTCCCATTAACAGTTTCTCAGAGGAATAATCTGGGCTCACTCTGTCTATTCTGTTGGTATCTTAGTTACTTTCTTTTTATTTTTTCCCCAGGGTCTCACTTTTGTGGTTCACGCTGGTCCTGAACTCAGCCTCAAATTCACAGCAATCTTCCTGCCTCTGCCTCCTGACTGCTGGGATTATAAGCATGAGCCACCATGTCCAGGGTTGTAGTGTGTGGTGCTGATTATTGGTGGGCATGAGTCTACACACCCAGAATTTTTGTATGTGGTTAGTAGGGATTGAACTTGGGACCTTGCTCTTGCAAGGCAGGTGCTGGAACTACTGAGCTAAATCCTCAGCCCTAGTTACTTTCTTATTGCTGAGACAAAATGCCCAACACCCACAAGTTAAAGGAGGAAAATTTTATTTTGGGTCACTATAGAGTTTTCAGTCCATAGATGGCTGGCACAAGGCAGATGCTATGGCAGAGGAGCATCACATAGGAGAAATAGTACGTGGCACATTAGGCAGGAAGCAGCTAGCAATAAACAGCAGCAACCTGCCTTCCAACTTTCTCTTTATATTCCATCCAAGATGGAAGACTATTGATTAGAGCCATTCACACCTAGGATGAGCCTTCCATTATCTACACCCAGAGCTATACTAAACCAATTTGATTATTACACATATCCTTGATTCAAATATTATACATTCTAGATTCAACCACCTCCAAAAATCCCCACCTGTGAGCACATGAGGCTTTGGAAGGACAACTAGATACAAGCCACAACACTTGGGGACAGACTGAGTTGAGTTGGAGACATCTCACAAATCTTGTGATTGGCTTCACAGGGGTCAATATGAATCTTCTCAATTGACTGTAGCCAAAAGATGTTTGCTTAACAAGGCACAAGTTACCTTGCATTGCACTTCTTTGGGGACAAAGAGCAGAGACATCATATCTGGAAGTGTCTGTAGCCTCTATGGGATATTAAAATATATTTTAAATCCCCAATGATTTTATGGCCTGGTCTTCAACAATATCTGTTCAACAGTGCAAGCAGGTAGAGTTTAGAGTGGAACAGAATGGATGCCTTTAAAAGCAGGCTAGGCAGAGAGGGGCCATGTGTACTGAATATCCAGGGAGCTATGTGAACACACTTATTTCTGAGATTAACCACAAATGGATGTGATATGTAGCTTGATAATATAATTACCTTTGAGTATGAGAGCTCCTGCATGGAATATTGGGATGGACAGAATCCTCTGTCCAATGTAACCCACAAAAGCTGTGTCAGAAAGCACACTTTAGCCCAACGAACTGGAAAAGGTTTTGTTTTAATGGATGAAACATTGGAAGAGTTGTTCTAATCTTTTCCAATTCAAGTAGGCATATGTAAGTAAATCACATGAGTTTTGGTAAATGCCTACTCTTCCTTAGAATTTTTCACATCAACATCCATGCCCACTGGGACAAATCCACATCATTTCTGGGTATCCCCAGCTGTCTACTGAGTAAGTAGATCAGGATGTTATTACAAAGCCTACTATGTTTTAGCTCTTGGTTGGAGTTCTCCTCCATGTTCACATCTGATGTTCTGGGACTGATGGATTTTAGTTCTTTATTTGGCACTTGTTCCATAATTACATCTGACATGCTGGGACTGGCATCTGAGTGACCTTCGTCCTTAATTGATGACTGGTGGACGCCACTCATGGCTTCAGAAAGATAGCAACATTGAAAAGCCCTAAAGGGATGAGAAAACACAGATAAGTAGATGGAGCCAGAGGTCTCTTATTCACTGGCAGCTTGCTGCCACACATGCACACTCACATGCATGCACGCAGGTGCACGTGTGAACACACACACACAATCAGCACTAATCACAATATGTGCTTTGGGGCATGGTCTCATTTACAGTGCCAATGTTTTCATTTTTCCCATTGTGTCCCATACCTGACTCTGTATACAAAACCTCTCTTCTGTTTCATTGACACCTTATCAATCTCTCAGTCACTAAATGTGTGGTTTCTCAGTAGTTTTTCTTACTGACAGACTCACAGATGGACCCTGTGTGTTGTATGATGACTGCTTGCTCTTCTGGCTATGTTCCCCTTTATTCAAAGTTTGGGCAATGTGGGGATTTCTCTGCCTGTCTCTCTGGTCCTGTCAAGTCAGAGTTAAAGAAAACCTGCTATATGCTCCTTACAAATGAAGGGATTAAGTGTCAGAACTTAGTGCTAACCATTCTGTTCAAGATCCACAAGAGCAAAGTCAAGTGCTACAGGTATCATAGAGGAATGACAACAGAGCAGGAAGCCGTGAGGTGCAGGATCTGTTTTGAGTTGCCAGAACTACACAACAACAAAAGAAGATGGAGTCAGTCATAGCTTAAGACATCCACACACGTCTGTACTACTAGTGTGCTAACTCCACTACCACAGCTTCCCAGGAGTCACCCCCAAAAGCCTGGGGTAATAATTTGTTTGAATCTGACATGTTGACAAGGCCAGAGGTAAGTATTCATTATGTTCTCAATGTTTAGGTCCCAGGACGGATAATAATTTTCCCAAGGTGATATGAAGCTGGGAAAGGAAATGAGAAATCCAACAGTTATAGCCTAAGCTGCTACCCACTTTATGAGGGTCTCTCTACCAATTAAAACAGCTGGCTTACTCTTCCTTGCCTCTAGTACTTGGCGGGGTTTGGACTCATCAACTGGATGAGGTGGATGGTGACCCCAATAGATACTACCTTATATCAGCCTGTTTTACCTCTCAGACCCCGGTGCTTTCTCTGGAAGAGATGTTTAAGAGTTGAAGAGCAGCGAGAGTCAGAGCCTCTTGAGTCTCACTCTGGCTCTGAGGCCCAGATTCTGATTGGTTCAGCACCTTAGGAAGCACGACAATGTACAATTACCCTTGGAACCTTGGAACCACAGTGTTTGATAGGTTCCTAACAATGGCTCCTCTAGTTCTCCTGGTTCAGGGGTGAGTAAGATGAATGGAAGGTGCCATGGGAGTAAGCAGATCTTATTCTGGCATGGAATGGTCTTATACCTATACCCTGGACAGGGAAATCAGTTACCTCATCTGGAGGTTTTTCCCGGTGTGTACAAAATCTCCCTATTCGTCCTTCTATGTAAGGAGTCCATCTCAACCCCATAGGTCTCCTGATCAGTTCTCAGCAGTTTTGTCCTCCAATTCCAGTTAGGAACTTAGTCCTAGGTAAAGTGCTATACTTATATCTCAATCTGTGGATCCAGCCTTGGTCATGACATTATAGTTACTAATTTTAGTATATTCAGTTCACATAAATTGTGTGTTTAATTGCAGAAAAGTTGGCTATCAGAGCTCAGAAGCCATAGTAATCCTTGTCCTATAATAACTATAGAGTTAAGATTAAAGTGTGCCCAGTTGTGAGTTATCCAGAGGTAGAATATAAATTCTTGCAGGATATTCCAGGACCAAAGGTGAGGATAGAGTTGTGCATTGTTTTGTTTTTGTTTTTGTTTTTGTTTTTGTTTTTTGCAGTCCTGGGAAATCGAACTCAGGATTTCATACTTGCTGGGCAGGTGCTCTACCACCAAGCCCTAACCCAGACCTCTGCATTTGGAGAATGCTATCCACCTGAAGAAATGAACAATTGTCTTAGTTAATTTTCTCATTGCCAAGACAAAATATCTGACACTCAAAGTAAAAGAAGGAAAGGTTTATTTGGCTCACAGTTTGTAGAGGTTTAAGTTCATAGTTTATAACTCCAAGATAGGGTGATCATGGCAGGAGGACATCACAGAGGAGAAATAGTTCTCAGCAGACAGGAGGTAGCAAGCTTCTTTCTATCCCTTTATATTCTATATAGGCTATCTGGAGTTATGCTAGGACACCTAGAACTATGATAAACTAATAAGTGAACTAATTTAGTAATAACACATCCATAATACCAGCATCATACATTCCAGATCCAGCCACCTCTGAAAAATCCCCAAATAAGTCTTTGATGGCACATATAGATACAAGCAATAATATGGGGATCTACAGCTCTCCCCACACTTGCCACCCCACTTAGTCTCATGCAATAACAGAAGAAACTGAGAGACCAGTGCTTGTGAATATGACCCAGGTCATGCATTTCCTTTTGTGAATGCAGGGAAGGCTCAGCCATCTGTTTCCTTCTATCCCACACAGAACCTGAAACAAACTGGAGAGGGATAATGACTCATTAGTATTAGTGTCATTGGTATTTCATTAACAACTGCAAGTAGAACATTGTCTTTCGAAAGGATTGCCTTTCTAGAAACACAAGGCAATTCCTAGGATGTGGGCCAGGTGAGCTACTTAATGTAAGTTAAATGCATTGAATAATGTGTGCCCTTCCAGTAACTATGAATTATAGTAGAAATAACATATTCAGTTGACATTGGTCATGAGCTTTATATCTATCAATGTGATTTAAAAATATATGGAAAACACACGTGAGATTTTTAATGAACATCCTGTTGAACATTCAAGCTCCATTTTAAAGCACTATTATTTTCCAGAAAGAAAGACCAAATTTGAAATTGTGTTTCTGTCTCTAAATAAATCTGTGAATTTAGTGCAATTCCAATCATGAATCAGAAGAGAATTATGGGTGTGTGTGGGCCTACAGCACTATATTATAAAATTAAGTTGAAGAGGAAATGTGCAACATTATTCAAGAGGTGACCTTTTCACACTGAGTATCACTCTGTAGGATGAACAATTGAAATAGGCATTGATAAACATGTCTGTGAACAAAATAGCAATCCTGGAAATATGCTCATGTATATGTGGGATCAAGTAGCTTACATTTTGGTCATGAAGCTACCTGAAAGCAGACTCATGACTGTGCAGAAGAGCATCTGGCCCACTCAGTATTAGTGTTCTTATTATTAGTGTATGTTTACAATACATAATTATGTTCTTCTTAGTGGAAATGGTTCATGTACGTGATATATCTAGATCATTTTGATCCTTTTTTCTTCTACCTTCCCCCTCTTCCTTTTCTTTATCCCTTTCCCCTATCTCTGAAAAATCGGACTTTTTGTTTCTTACCATCTTTCCTTTATTTTGCTTATTTTCATTTTAGATTTCTCATATAAGAAACAGTGCCATGTTTAACTATGTTTCTTATTTTACTTAATATAGTCTGAAGTTCTATCAGTTTTCAAGAATAGCATGATTCCATTCCTTTAATGGCTGAATACTATTGCACTGTGACTACATACCACATTATTCATTCCGCTGTTCATGGGCATCTAGGCTGTGTCCAGTGCTACAGGTAATCATGGATCCCAGCAAGTCTGATAGGAATTCTCTGTTGTATTCCCTTCCTGCAGCCATCTGTACAGCCCGCAATCATGAACAAAGGTCACTCTGAAGTCAGTCCCAGAACCTGTCAACCAAGCTCAGGAAGAAAGCAAGTAAATACTTGAAAGTCAACTTGGCCTCCAGCATGGTACTGAGCATTTTCCTTGGGAAAAACCTGGGAAGGCAGATATGATGTGCACCTGGCAGAGGAGCTAAGGATTCTGACTCTCAAATAATAACAGTGCAGAGAGAGAGACTTTGTCAAAACACTGCTGGGCTCATTCACCTGTGTTCACTGGAGATGATGAGGAACCCATGAAAGTGATGCAGATCAGCAAGACCTTTCCCCAACAGAACTTTGAAATGGAAGCTGTGTTTTCCTTGTTTTAGTATAAAGTGGCTTTTGCTCACATGGCCTCTGTATTCCTGTCCTATTTGGATGCAATTGAAAGGACACAGGTATGTGATCTGGGCCATTACCCATGAGCGGGTGTGTGCACTAATGTTGCAAATGGTGGGGGATTCGGGGTCAAGAGGGGTTGTGTTTATAGCAGCCTGAGGTTAGCTGAGCATACAAGTGGTCATGCCTTCTACTCCACATTTCTCGGAAACAGGACTTTAAGGAAGTCGTGTGTGTGGGGGGGGGTTTCTTTCCCATGAAGTTAGGCAAAGACAGTGGGAAGCATTCATAACTGCAAAAAATATAAAGTAGGAGTGGAGGGAACTGGGAGAGAACTCTATTGAGACATCTACATGGAGGCTATATGTCAGGGACTTCAGGTGTTAGACAGCCAGTGATGCCTTCTCCAAACCAGGCATGTCAGTAGCCTTCAAGAGGAAAGAAAGTGAATTTCAATGGCTACTAGACACTTAGATGAGGAAACCTTTTCTTGGCTGTGCCTCTTGTCCCTCTCCATGTACATCAAACCTTGGGGGAACAAATGGTTAGAGAAGGGGAAGAGTAGATCCTGGCTACATTCATATGGGAGGATGTGACCACAGCTCATTCCATTCAGTTTAGGCTTGGCCTCAGCTGAAAGAGGTGAGAAATAATGAGACTGGGAGATTAAAGCCATGATGATCACCTTGAACAAGACAATGAAATGACTGAACATTCACTGGGAGAATGCAGAGATCACCAGAGATGTGGTATTGCCTGAGAGTGATCAAAGAAGTCATAGTGCTGCCCCTCAGATTGTTCATGGGGACAGGAGCAGAAAGGACCCAGCTAACTAGAGATGGCTGAGGCACTGAGAAGGTTATGAGGCAAAATTATTTGGTTTTGGTTGCTACTCTTCTGTGTAATAGTTATGCAGATATGGCAATAGCAAAGTCCAAATTCACAACATGTACTTTTGTCATAAATGGAGGTTTTTTTGTTTTAAGTTTCATTTCCTTAGCTGAGATGTATGTAAACAGGTATTTCTATTGCTGCTAACTGTATATCTGCATTGCTGACATACTTTGTCAATATAGAAGAATAAACAATAGCCAGGTGTGGTGGCTCATGCCTGTAATCCCAGCACTCAGGAGGCAGAGGCAGGAGGATTGCCACCAGTGTGGTGGGCTACATAGTGAGTTCAAGGTCAGTCTGAACTACAAAGCAAGACCTTATCTCAAAAATAAATAATAATTCATCAAGTTGATCCATCTTAATTTAAACAATTCTTCTATTCTGGAAACATTTTTGGTTCCAAATTTCTAGAACTACAAGCAATGATGAATGACAATCTTTAACCATACTTCTTTCCTAAACTTTTAAGGCCTGTGACAATTGACAAACTAGAATGTTTGTGCTATTATCTCCAGTTTTCCATTTTTGGGGAAAGGCCTAAAAATGCTAATAGAGAATAGAAAGTCAAAAGGAACTTAAAGAATAAGTATGTTGCCATTGCAAAGAACCAAAATTACCTTGGCACTCACAGTCCTCAGGACTGTGGAGGGTGTCACTAGATTGTACTGGTTCTGACCTAGGAATTCCACCAGGTGAAGCCACCTCTTTCCATAAGCTGTGGCATCTGGTGCTTAACTTAGAATTACTGAACCACTTGGCAGACACAAGCTCCTCCTAGTCATGGGGACTTTAGATCAAAGGACGCGCCATGCAGAGGAAGGCTTGGTGGCCAGACTCAGAGGTTACATCAGGAAAGTGAGTAAGGGACAGTGTCTTGACCAGAAATGTTAGTCTTTATCCCTGGCTAGAAGAATCTTAATACTGAGTCCACATTCCTGTGAATCTCCTGTACTGTGCCCTGGGCGTGGGTGGGTTGAGGATCCTCTTGCTACGATCCTGAAGCTGCCTAACCCTACTGGGAAACTGACACAGTTGTGTCCTCTAAGTTTTCCTCCTGCCCAGAATCACCAAAACCTGTTCTACAGAAGATTCATGGGAGAAAGAGACCAAGTCACGTCCATCTCCTTGAACTGAGCACAGCTGAGCACAGTGGGAAGGTGGAGTTTATTCCCAGGAGATGCCTGTGTATAATTCATTCCCTTCTGATTCATCCCATGCATAGTGCACAGAAGCTGGCATACATACTAAATGGTCTTCTGTCATGTTAAAGGACTTCTTACTAGAGCAGTGTAATCCTTGGTCATTTGTAGCTGTCCTTATGTTAAGACCAGCAGGCTTTTAGAGTGAGTACAGCCCATCAGGCAGTCATACCTGATGGTTATAAGGTACCTTTTATGTGTAAAGAAGAGACCCATAAGGAAAGGCAGAATCAAAATACAGAAATCATTTTTATTTGCACTTCTGTAATGACTAAAGATGTTGAACATTTTTCTCATGTAATTATTAGCTTTGTGGACTTATTCTTTTGGAAAGTATCTATTAAAGCAATTTGTGCATTTTTTAATTAGGTCACTTGTTTGGAGAATCTGATTTGCTTTGGGTTCATTATATAGTCTAGATATTAAGCCTCTATCAGAATAGCCAAAATTTTTTCCTATTTTGAAGGCTTTTCCTTAACTCTGTTCAGAATTGCCTTTACTATGCAGATTTTTAATTTAATTTAGTCTCATTTGTTGATTTTTGGTTTTATTTCTTCTGCTACTGGAGTTGTGTTCAGGAAGTCTTTGCCTATGGCTACATCTTTCAGTCTTTCCCCTACTTTGTCTTCCAACAGTTTCAGGGTTTATATCTGGGTGTTCGATGCATTTTGATTTGGTTTTATTACAGTTGAGAGATGCTGCTAGCACAGAGACGAGCGTGGGAGGAAGGCTCTGTAGCTGTGCTGACCTGAAGCAGGGGAGTGCCTGCAGGCCATGGTCACAGGGCGGGCTGCCCTCCTTTTCCTGAAAGCAGCCACAGCCAGCCAGGAGCAGTAGCAGAAGAGGCAGAAGCTCCAGCATGTGCCTGTCACCCTCACCCTGAGCTGGGAGAATCCTAGAGGGTCAGGATGGCTGGAGGGGCTTTGCTGCCTGAGAATGGGAATCTCTTCATCAGGATATAGAGACTATTCTATTACCAGGTACACAAAATTATCATTATTAGGCTGGATAATGCAAGGGAAACTACCATCCTTTACCAGTTTTCTAGGCATAAAGTTATATACAGATCACCTACAATAGCAACTAGTGTAGAAGAAATAGTGATTAATGATGTGCAATATTGGTGGCCAAAAGCTCTGTTTTATTCTAAACACTTACTAACCTAGTGTGAAGTTAGTAACATAACAGTTGTTGTGGACAATACAGACAGAGGGAAGATTTCTGCAACCAGAGGAGAACTTTGCAGACTGTTAGTTCATGAGGATATAAGGAAAGCTGGATTGCTGATTTTTGTTAATAAACAAGATGTTAAAGAATGCAGGTCTGTAGCAGAAATCTCCTGGTTCCTGACACTCACTTCTGTAAAGATCACTAGTAGCATATTAAAGAGAATAAAATGGAGAGATGGTAGGAAACCGAGAGACAGATTTCTTGGAGATGGGGAACGGGGAAAGGAGGCAAATGGCCACATGGAAAATAGCCAAAATGATCTATTTATTATCTATCTGTCTATCTAGTACTATTATATATAATTGTTTTCCCCAAATGAATGTAACAATGTATTTCCACTCATTCCAAAAATGAATGGAAACAAGAACCTATTGAATAAAAATTTATATTGTTTTCTATTACAAATAAAATGAATTACCTTAAAATAAACAAAACCCCCAGAACACAGAAGTCAGTGTCAGAATCTTTGTTCCATTTTCTGTCCCTTAAATAGCTCAATATTCACAGATTCCAGACAGCTCTAAGTAAATTGGAATTATTTTCTACTCTGTATCCCAGTATGTTTAACTATTTTGTCACTGGAATTTTGCATTGGAAAATGGTCCCAGGATTTTCAAATTAGTGTTCACCTGCTTAAGGTACCTTTGCAGTGTAAATTTCAACATCTTTCTCTATGGAGAAGAGAGTGAGACTTCTGTGGTCTTCCTGCCTGGAGAGGTACCCTGCTCAGTAGTGGGCCCAGGTATCTCCCTGGGAAGTCATAGGGGACTTGGCCGCAGGGGTCAGCAACTCCATTGTTTCCATGTAGAGAAAACCCTGCTGAGAACTCTTATGTTCTCCCCGCCATCCAAAGCACCTCCTCTTCTGGTCTTCAGTGGAAGTTGGCACTTCATTCTTACCATCGTGTCATTTTATGTCAAGGAATAAATTCTCCATTGGCTATGAGCTACAGGCACCCACTATGCACAGTCACCCAAACATGGAGGAAGACAGAAATGCTTGATGAAATTTGTGAGGAGGTATGTGGTGCTTTTCACAGGTCTTTCAACACAAGATCAGTAAGAATGCATGAACCAATGGGCAGGGTAAGTGTTTTCTACAAGAACAAGATATCTGGGAACTAGGAAGTCTGCAGGGATGTAGAGAATTGCTGCCTTGTAGACCAGGGTTATTTGTGAACTAGGATGTATGTTCTTCCCTAAGACTCATTGCCGTGGGGGAAATGTGAAGGTGGGAGGGAACTTATTTCAGACACTGGACTCTTTGGCCCTCAGAGATTATGATTTTGGTGCACATGTATGCAAATGTACATGTATGGCCTTGAAAGTTTAGGAAAGAAATGTGGTTGAAGATTATCATCCATCACTGTTCTAGAAATTTGGAACTAAAAATGTTTCCAGAATAGAAGGATTGTTTAAATTAAAATGGATCAACTTGATGAATTATTATTATCATTATTATTATTTTGAGACAGGGTCTTGCTTTGTAGTTCAGGCTGGCCCTGAACTCACTATGTAGCTGAGGTCAGCCTCCAACTCACAGACTCACAAACTGACACCAATCCTTCTGCTTCTGCCTCTGGAGTGCTTACAGACGTGAATCACCATGCCCGGCATTGTGGTATGTGGTTCCGGGGATCGAATTTGAGACCTTGCACTTGCCAGGCAGACATTGGAACCACTGAGCTAAATCCCTGGCCTGAATTATTATTATTTTTTGAAACAGGGTCTCACTTTGTAGTTCAGGCTGACCTTGAACTCATTATGTAGCCAGGGCTGGCCTTAAACTCATGGCAAGCCTCCTGCCTCTGCCTCCCAAGTGCTGGGATTATAGGCATGAGCCACCATGCCCAGCTGCTTCATGAATTATTTTGCAGAGGTTAAAATAACACATAAATTGGGGCCAAGAATTTAGCTCAGTGGTTTGGGCACCTGTTTTGTTCACTCAAGGGCCCAGGTTCAATCCCCCGGTAACCACATACCATACTGGGCATGGTGACTCACACCCAGCAGCAATCAGCACCATATACCACAGTTCTGGGGGGTGTGGTGGCTCATGCCTGCAATCCCAGCACTCGGGAGGCAGAGGCAGGAGGATTGCTGTGAGTTTGAGGCTGAGCTCAGGGCCAGCCTGAACTACAAAGTGAGACCTTGTCTCAAAAACAAAACAAAACAAAACCAAAAAACCCATAAATTATGACTAATGGCTAATCTTTGGATTGTGGTGCTGAGTATTTACTGTGCAACTTTCAACTTTCTTATATATGTGTAGGAAAATCATCATGAGAAAACAACATAGGACATGGTACGATTACTATGTGGAAGCACACATGGAAAGGTAAAATATTGCTCCAATTAGTTCTTGTGTATCAGGTATGTAAATCACAACTATGAAAACATTTATAGTACTTTGAAAATTATTCTCTTTCTTTGGGCCTATGCTCACATTCCCTATATCATTTTTCAATTACTGAGGTGCCTAAAGTTGATTACAGTCCTTTCAGTGAGTGTTAAATATTGTGAGAAGTTAAGAGCACAGTATCTTGGTGCTGGACTTGTGTTTAAGTCTAGGCTTGCTAGAAATGGGATGAGGATCTTATTGTTTCTCTTTTCAGAAAAGCGCACCAATAGAACTCTTGATTTTTAACCCTATTCTTCTCTGAACTCAAAAATGTTTTTACATGAGGATAAGATATAAGAACAGATTTCTGCCCGTTAGGAGGGAGTAGGGCTTTGCTCTGTGCATGGAGGAGCTTAGGAGACATCAATATGTACTGCCTGGTAGGCTGTGTATTATACAGCTCCAGGGTGCATCACATGTGAATGGATCTCCTTTAACTGTCTAATAACATCCTGTATAACTGTATTCAGTAATGTTGGAGAGATGCTCAGAAAGGAAGAAGGAAGTATATTGAGACAGGAAACATGAACGGTTGGGAATCTCAGAGCTGAATGGCCCCTGCCCCATATTGTAGGTAGAAATATGGTAGGGAGATCTTTTCTCATCTCTACATTCCTACAAGAGGAGACAAGGTGTCAGAAATGACAACCTGGCATTTGGGAGAGGACTTGAGGTGGTGTCCTTCTGTTCTTATTTCCTATGGCTTGGTTTAATACAGGTGAGTTCCACCCCCAGGCTAAGAAAGAGCCTCTATTAGGTGATGAGAAGACTGGTCAACAAGGGTTGGGACTTGGAAGACAAAGACCTGTATATGACTTTTCTAATTGTAAGTCATTGCAACAACCACAGATACCAGTGTCTGATGTTTCCCAAGAGCCAGGGAAAATCAGTTTCATCCATCAGAAATGCAATAGAAATGATATATATCCAAAGGCTGAGGGAGATGAGAGCACCAACAGTGCAAGCCCATCCTCCTTGTTGCAGCCATCAGTAGCAAACAGAAGATAAAAAGAAAGAGCAGTAATAGTCAGAAGAGGAGAACAAGGAAGGAGAAATAAAAATTAGGGAGGAAGAAGAAGATGAGAAGGGAAAGAATAAAAGCAAGGGAGCAGAGGTGAGGGGAAGCATGGAGATAAGAAAGGAAGAATCAAGAATAAGCAGGAGATGGGCCAGGGAGTTAGCTCAGTGTTCTGGCGCCTGTCTTGCAAGTGCAGGGACCGGGGTTCGATTCCCCGGTAACCACATACCCTACTGGGTGTGGAGACTCACGCCCAGCAGCAACCAGTACCACATACCACAGTGCCGGGC
>PVIR01005499.1:0-20614 GCA_004026965.1 Petromus typicus
CAAAATAGTACTTTAGGTTCTAAATAAAAATTATTTCAAAAATAATTCTTTGTTCAACTATCTATTCCTTCCTAAGCTCTTATTGACTCCTGCCGTGCTGTATAATTTACCTGTAGATGGGATAGTAGAGAAATGGTCTTCTAAAAGCAAATGAAAGGGTATATCCACTTTTCAGAGAAACTAAACACTTAAAGAACAAAAACCCAAAAGTTTAAAAGAATGAATACAATCCATTCTGATATATACAACATTCCCCTTAAAATGATTATGTGTTGTTGAATAGAGCAACCTTAAAAATCTTCTCTATAAAAATACTGGACTTAGAAATCACAGTTGAAATAATTTAATCTAAATCTAATCTAGAAATATGGCATTGAAATTCTGAAAGGATTGTGAAAGTGCTGGACCTTCTAAGTGTCTAGGAATAAAATAGGTGAGGAAAAGGGAAAAAAATCAATTTGACACTAAGAGTAATTTTCACTTTTCCTTTCATGACAAACATATGGGAAATGTCATGTGTTGTCATGGAAACAATAAAATAAAAATGTGTTTGCTAATGCCTGAAGTTAGGTGCAAGATTGTCAAACCACAAATTGTTTCTATTGTCTGTTACAGGATAGAAAAATACTAATAATGGTTTGATGCATAACCTTATTTGTGTTTATTCTGAATTTTCCCTTCCTTGGGTTTGGTGAGTGCAGAACTTACCAGTGGTTATATTTTGTTTCCTAAAGACAACAGGAGGCACTTTGCCTAGGCCTTTTTTCTATTCAAATCTTTATTGGTACATTATAAATACACATCATCATCTCATTCAACATTGAGAGTTTGTACCAGCATATGACACGACTTGATTCTCATTTTTCCCCATCTGCCCCCACATTGCAACCCCCACCCTCTATATACATAAGCTTTGTTTCCTTCCTTTAAATTACTATCACATTCTTTGTCCTCTTGTTATTTACCCCTAAACCCAGGTCTTTTTTAAAAAAAAAATAATGTCAGTGGTCTAAATTATGGATTATAAGACTGAAAAGCCATTTTAAAAGATTTAATACAAAACTGGGGCTTTTTTTTTTTTTGGCTTTTTAAATTTATATACTCATGGAAAACACAGAATATGTAAAACAATGCTTATACTGTAAAGACTATACAGGGGTTCTAATGCAGGTCATCCCCTAAGTCTAAGTCTGAAATGGACAGTAATCCTAAAATCCTTTCCACTGCTTTTACCCTTGTGGGTTGAGATCATTTTCAACATTCTTGGACATTAAATTAAAATAAGAAACCTAGATTTCTTTTTGAAAATGTCATGGATCTTTATGACTTACACAATACCCTTTGCCCAATCTTGAATAATCCAGTTGATTTTCCAGCCTCCAGAACTGAAATTTCTGTTGTTTAGATTACCATTCTCTGCTAATTTTTTCTAGCATTCTGAATAGGCTAAAAGGATAAAAAAAATACACCTGCCTATTTAAAAGATAATTACAGAGGGTTTCTATCAAATTTTCTACAATTCATGGTATAAAACCCATGTGTGACAGGCACCTTTCAAGGTCCAAACAAATGCGATGCTCATCAGGTGAAAACGCTCACAGCAGTGCCTCTCCCTAGCCCCCTCCTGCTCTCTCCTTTCTCCTTCTGTCCACCTTTCAGCACTTGTCTTTCACGTTTTTCAGCTGTTACATTTGTTCCATCTTGAGTTTGAACTGGAAAAACTTCCTTTCAACTCAATGACCATCACAGATGTTCCACCTCAAATACATTCCAAGTAAATCCTCTAAAACTACTCCTGTAGACAACAATTACACCTTAATCCACTGTATGAAGCTTCTAACATTCCAAAATCTCATTTCATTTCAAGTTCCAAACAGAAAGGAGAGGACATTAGAATGCGATTGAAAAGATGAAGAGAAACTTACTTTGATCAATCTGTGTCTTGGTGAAAGTTTACGAGCTTAAATATGCATGATTTGTTTTATATCAGAAACTCAAAATACAATATAAGTAAATTACAAAGCAAAATAAAAGATAATAGGAAGCAAAGACACAGATGTTTTTTAAAAGACAAAGGGACTAAGAGATGAAGGAAGAAGATAGGAAGAAAAAGAAAGAAAAGATTAAAAAGAATTCAGATGTTTCATGTGCATATACTAACTCCCCTTGGTAAATATAATCAGTACGTCATAAGAAAATAAAAAAGAACTAGTGAAATTCAAATATTTTTTCTTCCAGATCAAAAAAGTGTTGAGTTTTAGATGACAGAAAATTAGATAGAAGCAACCAGAAATTTTAAAAATCTACAAAAAAATTTTTTTAATTGGCATTTGTGTTCTTTGTACTGTCAAACAATCCCTAAGGAATGATGGATCTTCCTGGGAGAAAGGAGTAACGGTTTCTTGAATGAGAGGTTTCTAGATGTCTGGGATATATTTAAACTATTCAAGACAACTCTAGACACAGTATTTTCCCTGACATGAAATCTTGCCTGTCTTTCTTTTCCCTTTGAATCTTTTAAGACAAATCCTCTCAGTATGATTTCTATAATTTAAGATGACACACTTTATGGGTTAATATATCTTATTCCACTTGATCACTGAGCTCAGGGGATGAGGAACAAAGTCATACAGCTGAAAGGTATCACCCCAGAGGCAGATGACCCTGCAAGTTTGCACTATTTCTTTAGCCTGAAGATTTCAATACTTTTGTATAACAGCCTACTGGAAGCTTTACACAATGAGTGAGACTCGTTCCTTTGGGCTTCCCTCTGGTGTCTTCAGTTTAGGTCATTTTGGTAGAAAACTGTCATTGATACCCCAGTAAATTTTATACTTAGCCAGTTTGATTACCAGTAGACGCTCTGGTGGTCTTTGTGGACAGTATTTAATTTAGTACCAGTATCTTAAGCACCACATTAAGGAAAAAGGCCTGGGAGTAGTGAAACTTTAGTTGTATCTACATGTTGTTTATTTGGATACTAATTTGACTAGACATACATTTATGTATTCAAAATAATTTTACCTAGGAATATTTGAAAATATTGCCACCTTGTTCCACTGTAAAGAATGAATAAATGCCTGATCTAATCCTTAATCTATTAATCATAGAATTTTCTTTTTGCTTTCCAAAATTTCTGGATGCTTTTGATTGTAAATCTATATTTTTAGGTCTCTCAAATCACATTTTTTCCTCTCATCACTAAAAGCTTCATGGAAACACTTCCATAACAAACACTGTAAGCTCAACTTCTCTCTCTCTCTGCCTTGGAGTATTTGTCCCCAGTACACATGTGGCCTTTGTAATGGTTTCTTCCTTTGCAACACTGGACTCTTGTATGAATCTACCTGACTGTGGTTGTAGGTCCACAACTCTAACTGTAGGTGAGATTGAGGGCAAAATATATTAGAGGGTAATCAGGGCAAAAGTGATTCAACCATTTTGGTTTTAAAGGGTATTTAGATTGGAGATTAAAGGTTGCTGTTAGCACAGTCTTTTTCTTAAAGGTTAACTTATGGCCAGTATTTAAAATATAGCCACCTTTCCCAGGTTGCAAGCAATATAATATCTTGCAGTTCAGCGATGTTATATCGCAGTCCTTACCAACCGTTACTGACTCAGGAGCCATATGGAAATCACACTGAATAAGTATACCAGGAAAAACATTTTTTACAAATGTCCTCAAGCAAAAGCAATGTGGGAGGACAGGAGAGAACTCAAAAGTTTGAGGGTAATATCCACTCTAGAGTGACACAATTTTAATGCCTTTCACAATACATAAAAGTTATAACTACTGTCTAAGTGGTCTGCAGAGGGCACTTAATCTAGTGGAAGCAGTTATAGTTTGTTTTCAATGTAAGCACAGCAAATGCTGCTATCACTAAAGGAAGCTTGATCATTCTTAACATGGCATATTTCTATTTTCCTTCCTTTATAAGTTAACGTGTGAAAATTATCGTAATTTCCATCCTTGGCAATAGGATTCCAAACTGGATATTAAAGCCAAAATTATGATGTGTAGAGTGAGCAAAAAGGAATGGGACATCTTTTTAAAAATAAATAAAATATAAAAAATTAAAAGCAAGAAACCATAGTTTGATGAATTCCAACCAACATTAACAAACACTGGAGACCTTTCCCCCTAATTTACCATCATTTAACGTCCAAAGTTCCATTGCACTCCAGTGTCATTGCTTCGCCACAAAGCCTGGGCCAGTGGTGTCTCCAACAATACTCTGAACTCATTTCAGTCTTAGCAGGAATTTTCTTTGATGACATCTCTTGGTATCCAACAAACATTTCTCTCTTGAACCTCCTTGGAAGATATTGATGCTTTGGATACACTTACATTATTTGCTTTTGCACTGAATTTTGAAGAAAACAATGAGAACATACACTTAGTATTTTTCTCCTATAGAACAATTGTTATTAAGCCTAGAGACTTCTTTTGCGGAACAAGTTTTCATAATATGCAAAACAAGGTGTTACCAAGAAAAGCAGTTATACTAAAACATAGCTATCAAACACTAAACTAATAAATTTACAACTAGGAATATTTGTCATTTGTTGATGCATTAAATAGTCTTAATAAAAATGCTAATAAACAACAATTACAAAAAATTAAAATAATAATATTCTAAAATATTCTTAAAATCCATGATACAACATGGAAATGTCTATCATATCCACCGATGATAACAGTACAGATACTGACAATACTGCTAAAATTTTTTACTTAGGTGTAATTAGAAGAAATGTAAATATGCATTACAAGTTAGTGAAAATAAATATATTTTATGTAAATTCATAATTTCCTAAATTCTCTTTTATATAGGATTTCTTTTGCTTTTGCAGAGCATTTCTATATATTTAGAAGTAAGTTTTAGTTATTTATTTGAGCATTACTGAGAACTCAATAATCATCTTCAAGTAACTGAGGAGTTTAAAACTACAAGATATATAATATGGTACAATTTGAAAGAAGCTTAGAACCCAGTAGAATGATAATATGTCATAAATTATAGAAATGAACCTTAGAAACATTATGAAAGATAAAATTTTCTGGTGCAGGTGAAGCATAAGAAAGGTCAAATATTAAACCTCATACACAGAAAGGGAGTCAGTGGGTAGATTAATAGCTGACAACCAGGAAAAAATATCCAAGTAGATAAATTTGTGAGTAAAATATTAGGATATAAAGCAGCTTTCCAAGGGCTGATAATTTAATATGACTCAGAACTTTAAAATATCCTGCCAAAATGTCAGTGTATTCACTGACTACAGAGGTTCTTAAATAAAGTCACAGTCATGATGGAAACCACTCCCAAGAATCCCTTAAGCATGTGACCTGTCATTGTGGTATGAACTTACTGTGCAGTGAATGAATAGATGAATGGAATTAGCAGGATAGTTGACCCCAAAAGGAGCCTTCATAATACCTAAGTAATTCTCCTAACAGCCAGAGGTTGCAGGTATTTAATCATGGCTGTGACTCACATGCAGAATATAAATGATATCTCAGTGTGCATAATACTTTTGTTTTCTTGATTCTTCCTGTCTGAATTCATTAAAATCAAAGTGATTATGTGAGACAGTGGGCTGGAGAATATTTTTAGCTCTGATGGCCTAGAAAATAGCTATTTATTGAATTCGTTCATGGAATTGATTTTTTAGAAGGCAGTAACAAATTTTTCTTTCTTCAGCAAAGCAAAAACAATAATCAAAAGATTTTCCAGGCTGAGTCAGTTCACAAAGATTTCTATCCCACAGTCTCCAAAATTGGTAAAAGAAGGATTCCAACCATGAAAGACATTAAAATTGTTACATATTATTTGAAGATATAAAGTATGTAAGGTAATCAATGCCTTCCTATTTCTATTGCAAGGAAATTAAACCTGAAGTCACCATCAAACCAAGTTGCACATTCAGGAATGACAGGAAGGAAGTATCTGAAACACAGAATCTACACTTACAAACAGGACTGATGCACTCATTCTCAGGATCTGTGATTGCATTTAATTCTGCCTGTCGTGTCATAAAGTGGGACACTGAAAAGAAAAAGAGCGTTCACCCAAAGAAGATTATCCAGAGCAGAAAACAGGTCACCCAGGAAATGACCAGGGTAAATGAAGGTCCTTAATCTACAAACATGACCTCAAAGCCACAGCGGGTCCCCTGGGACTTAAGATGGGCTAACTTTGCTCAGAATTAGGACAATCTTATTATAGAAAGAAAGAATTCAGGATGGTGAGGGGAGAAAGTTTTCATAGTTGAAGAAGACCACCTTGAGAAACTCTGAGGTTTTCCTGAACAGGTTTTGCAAGTGGAGCTTCAAGTGTAATTATTCGATCCATTAAAAAAACTGACCACTGATTATGTGCCTGGTGGTAATGTGGGCATGGTATAAAAAAAAAAAAAAGTATACAATGGGTGTTTCCTTGTATTAGCAAGTAAAAATGCTGCTACTTGAGTGGGCACAAAAGTGAGGTGACATTGTAGATAGAAACTATGGGCCCTGAGGCTCTTCCTTGGGTTGTTCAGGTTAAGACTGGGCATGGGATTCCAGGGTGCATGCTGCACTGTCCTGGGAAAAGCCTATCTTTGATGCAATGTATAGTATTTCTTAAAATAAGCCACCATAGACTTCTGTATTCTTTGACATGTACAGATCTTGAAAGTGTTACTTCTGTCCTTATAAACAGAAAAAAACCTAACCACTTAAAGACTTTTTTGATTCATTAGAGAATTGAAACTGTTACACAAACTTCCATCCTGAAATTAAGAGAGACAGATGAGTCTAGGAAGTCAGAACTGAAATGTGCTTACCTGCACCAGAATTTCCCCAAGATACAGGAGAAATCAGTAGTTAAATAGTACTGCTGGTGAATGTTTGGACACTAAAATGCTTTAGAATGAAATCTTCCTGGCTCCTGAAGACACTAGTGGAAGACTAATTCTTGGGAATTATACCCAGAATGTTCCTCACAAGAAAAGCTGACTTTCCAGGTAAGAAGCTTTTACCATGGCTTTATCCTTCCTGGTTAAAGGGATTCAGCCCACACAAGCTCCCTGAGACCTTTCTCTTGGGGGTAAGAGAGCTCTCTAAGTGGAAAATACTTGTTAAGGTAATAGAGATACAGAGCACTGTAAGATGGAGATTTAATCATAATATTATTGATTTTTTCCACTTTCAAACATCTAGTATCATACAATAGAGAGAAAATAGATGTTTTCTCCTAATATTGGGAAAAGGCAAAGATGATCTCTCTTATTTTCACTATTAGATATATCCCAGTAGTCTTAGTACAGTTAGACAAAAAGGAAATAAGAGGTATTCAAATTTAAAAATAATTTTTAAATATCTATTTTAAAATAACACAATTGCCTATGTAGAAAATTCTCCTAAATCAACAAAAATCTCTTTGGACTAATAAGCAAATATAATAAAATTAATACATAAAATCAATTGCTTACCTATATAACAGCAATAAACAATTGGAGTTGGGCACTAAAAATCAATACCATTCATAATAGAATGAAAAATTTAACTGTTTGCATATAAATTTAACAAAATATCAGCAAGATCTACACCCACAAATCACAGATCTTAATGAGTCAAAAATGTTCTGTGTGGGCCGGGGATATAGCTCAGTGGTTCCGGTGCCTGTCTTGCAAGCGCAAGGACCTGGGTTTGATCCCCGGTAACCACATAACAATACTGGGAGTGGAGACTCACCCCAGTGAGTCGAGCGTGGTGGTTCATGCCTGTAATCCCAGCATTTGGGAGGCAGAGGCAGGAGGATTGCTGTGATGTGAGTTGGAGGCTAGCTCAGGGCCAGCCTGAACCACAAAGCGAGACCCTGTCTCAAAAAAACCTTAAAAAAAAAGTTCTGTGTTTTCCCAGAATGTACATAGAATAATCATTGCTAGATATTAAAACACGAGAAATAAAAGGTGATGCTGTACTATGTTTCTAGCATTTCTATGAATTTAAAACTAATATAAAATAAAATAATTGTTTTAAAATTTAAAGGCACCTTCCCACAAGTTCATCACTAGTGTGCATCAAAGTAGTAGACATTGGAGTATGACATTATGTTATAGGTTTCTTTTGACTTTGAGTCAAAGTTCTGCAGCGGAATGAAACACAAGGATAATATATACTAATTTGTTGATATAAAATAAGCAAATTCACTTGATAAATTCTCATGATTACCCTCTGTAAGCCATACTATAATATCTAATTTCTTACAACTAAACAAAGATATATGTTCACCATAAACTGAGAAGCTTCCAAGGAAATCTTCAACTCTCCCATGCCCGCATGGGGTGCTTCTGTCTGCTCACCGTCATGGGATGGAGGTGACAAGAGGAGAGCTGACACAGGCCAGTAAAAATATATGGCAGGTGACAGCAAGTACTATGGAGAAAAAGAAAACAATGACTGGGACCCTGCTTTATTTCAGGAGTGTTTGGAAGAAGTCTCTTTAATAAGATGCACAGTCTGAATCAGGTATATGAAGACAGTGAGCTGCGGAGCAATCATTATGTGTATATGTAATGTACCAATAAAGATTTCAATTAAAAAATAAGTTTCAGGGCCAGGGAGTTGGCTCAGTGGTTCCGGCGCCTGTCTTGCAAGCGCAAGGGCCTGGGTTCGATTCCCCGGTAACCACATAACAATACTGGGTGTGGAGACCCACACCCAGCAGCAACCAGTACCACACACCACAGTGCCGGGCGTGGTGGCTCACACCTGTAATCCCAGCACTCGGGAGGCAGAGGCAGGAGGATTGCTGTGATGTGAGTTGGAGGCTGAGCTGAGGGCCAGCCTGAACCACAAAGCGAGACCCTGTCTCAAAAAAAACCTAAAAAAAATAAAATAAAAATAATAAGTTTCAGAGACCAGTTTGGGGTTAAGGATATAACTGGCTGTCACTGGCTCCCTCAAGCTGGGTAGTGTGATGACAGCAGAGCTATGCTTATTCCACATGATACTTTTTCAGATACTGCAGAGCTTTGCCATTTAAAGGTGAATTTTATCTTAATAGTACCAAATTCACAATCTCTATCAGGGTGGGAAACCCTCAGATGCCATATAAATCCAAGCTTTAGTAGTGCTATCTTAACTGACATGCAATGAAAGTGCACTTCATTTTAATTGCTATGCAACAAATTGTCACTAACGTGGCAGGCAGCTCAATACACCACCCATGTATCAGCTCACAGTTCTGTAGCTCAAGGTCTGAGACAGAGCAGTTGATTTTTAAACTATTCTTATTTCATTGATGACTCACAACACACGTGTGTTTCCCAGTGAGTCGGCTGTGACCAGTGGCGAATCAGCTCTCCCTGGCCAGGACTAATGTGCTACTTGGTGAATTCGCACAGCAGTATTATGTCACCAAGACAGGAAGGTTAATGAACGCTATTCTTGGAAATGTCAGGCGATCAGTGAGAACAGCAATAAATTGGGGTCACTGTGAGTTCCTTCTGAGCTCAACACACTGAGCAGCCCATAATATTGTTCAGATTGATTTGCCTTAGCTTGTAATGGTTCATATCTTTATCGGTTATTGCAATAAAGTTTATAAATTTTAATTATAATTCAAACAGACATTTCTTTGGATGGTGAATTTACTTGAAACATTTGTTAGACATTAAGTACAGAAATTTACATGTATGATCTCATTTAATAAATCAATCATAATCTCCATTTTGCCGGTCTGCAAACTGAGTCACTGAGAGCACAATAACTAGCATTATAGCACACAAATAAGGCAGACTTTAAACAGGCCCTCTGACCCCTAACGCATAGCCGTGTACAGCTATACCACAAAGAGGTAATAACAGTAAGCACCACTCCAGAAAGCACGAGCTCTGTGGGCCTGGGCAGATCCCTGGGAGAAAGAAATGGACTCCCTACTTAAGACAGCAGTGGAAAAGCAGCCCAGTTGGGGAGTGACACCAAGACAAAGGCCAGAAGAATGCTGGAGATCAAGGGTATCTTTCTGAACCAATGCAATCAGAAGGATAGCGATGTACCAGGGATCGTACATCGAAACATAAAGAAGAATCCAACGGGGCCACCAAAAAGGGGCCAGACTTCCAGGCAAATATGAGTAGGATACACAAAAGCTTTGCTCTTTCCTGTTTGTGAAGACTTCCCTTCCCTTAGTCCTGGCATATGACTCACTTTAGTAGGTCTACATTCCTGAAGGACTGGCATGCCCAGAGTAACAGAATCAACAAGGGTTACAATTCAGCATGTAGACTTCCAGGAAGTCATGAATGGACCAGTATGTTTCATTACTGGTGCAGTGTCTTCTCTGCCCCACCACACTCCCCATCACACATATATGTCCAAGTTGCTACTTGAGATCGAACTGCTCTCCCTCAGCACACACAGAGCAGATGTTCCCCAGAGGGAGGAGCTCGCTCAGAAAATGCCAGGAACTGTCCAACATAATTTACAAATAAAATTGACTTCACCAATGAGTTTTAACGAATACACTGGAGCATACTCAGACTCTCAGTGTGACCTCATAGATTTCCCTCACTGTAGGTGCTTTTCTACTCCACAAGGAAAATCTGTGCAGTCCTATAGAGAATTTACAGGAATCTTAAAATATTTGACAGATCAACAAGCAACCTTTGAGAAAAAGAGCCCCCTAGTGGCCATCTAGACACTTTCTTTTGGCTGAAACCAATTTTTATGTATTTGTTCATTCACTTCATCTTACTTTTAAATCAATATTTTCAGCAACTGAAAAGGCTTTAAGGAGCTAAACATAAACTGTATGTGAAGGGGTACAACTACTTTTAACATCACCAATACAAAGTTTTGCTAAAACAGTACTTCAAATCAACAGATATGAGATACCCCACTCAAAAATGCCTACCTTTAGGAAGCATGAATTAAAGTTAAGCAAAAATAAGGCAGCCTACTTAGTTCAAGGATACTCTTGCCAAAAAGTACAGTGAAATTTCCTCTCAACATACTTCATTTGCTTCTTGGGAGCCAGGAAAACTTTCTGATTCCTGGTGTTCATTTAGCCTCTGATTGAATCACTCTAGTGTGTTAGTCATTCAATGAGAGGCTGGAAACGTAACAGAAAAGAACAAACAGAGCTTTACCTTGGCATAGCTTACATTCCAGTGGACAGAAGGACACTAAATAAAGCAATGCCTTAATTTTGCATGTCCTACTATGAAAACTCAAAAGAACATTTAGGTAAGAAGAGGCACTGTTTACAACACTGTAATTAATAGAAACCTCTTTGGGAATGTTATATTTAGTCTAAGTACAAAATTACATGCAAAACTTGACCAGGTAACTCTGGGGTGGAATTAACATATTCCAAAAACAGCAAGAAAGCACACGTAAGCAGAGTCTGGTGAAAAGGAGAGCAACAGAAGATAGGAAACTGAATGGAACTAGATCACGTAAGGCCTTGCAGGGTCTGGCAGGAAGTTTTTAATTAATTTATGCGCATGTGTGCTAAAACACCACTGAAAGATTTTGAAGCAGAGAAATGCCATCATATTTCCCCAATGAAGAGTTTTCCTTAGTGCCATGAGAAGAATGGATTTCAGTGAAACAGGTCATCTTGGAAGTCATGGGATTAATAATGAACAATGTCAAATCAAAGTCACAAGAAGGTATTTTACATACTACATATTGAATGATCCCTTGGGAAGTCATATTTTCTCCTAAAAACTGGATAACTAAGGGGCTGTATGTTTCCAACATATTCTGTTAAAATAAACAAAGACTAATCTTAAATTAAACATTGTTTTTGTTTTTGTTGTTATCGCTGTGGTTAGGCCTTTATTCTGATCATCATTTTTTGACAGAAGGATTTTCTTATAATAGAAAACAAAGGAAGAAATGCTTAATTCTCAGATCTCCCATCCTTCTCCAGGTGACCTCTGAGCCAGTTTGGGTCACAATCTCTTCAGCCAAAAATTATTGAGGGTGACATAGGCTCATCAGGCTTTGAAATTATGTCATTGTTTGGGTTGCAAAAGTAATTAGGATTTGGCCTCAGTTAGCTTTGTCATTTATGATTCAGAAGGAAAAATGAATTGATCATGAGACCAGTGACCTCAACATTTGTGGTGGCTTCACATGAGTTTTTTTCCTTGATTGCACTAAGCATTGTTTAAAACTACCTCATTTATTTATTTGTTATTCTTCTGTTTATAATGTATATTTTATGAGAAGAAGGATCTTTCCCATCTTTTTTTCACTTGCATTTGTAGCCCCTAAAAGAATGCTTAGAATAATGAAAATGTCCCACAAATGCTCGCTGGTTGGGTGGATGAGTGACTGAATTGCTATAAGGGCAGGAATTCTTACGGACTACAAAGCACAGAAGTTCAGTACACCTATATAAATAAGTTGAATTTCTGAATTATGATAGACAAATAATCTGCATACATTTTAAAGCCACAGAACCTTTTGCTTAACTAAAATCTTCTGTGTAAATAAAGTCTGAAAAGGACGTGAGAACTTGGCTCTGGTTGAAGACAAGATGGAGACCTCCAGACCGTGCTCGTCAGACTGTTCTCCCCGTTCCCTCACAAGCAACCCGAAGACACACCCACACACAGTTTAAAAGTGCTGTGTCACATGTATATCACAGTCACACTAGTTCCACAGGAGCAAGAGTTGATAACTGCTTGTTGGCCAAGGCTTGTGCCTACTGTTTAACTTCCAAGCAACTGTTTTGTCTTTGCCCATCAGCAGCAGGGAGTGGAACCCAGACTTTCTAATATGTGAACATTGCCATTAGAAAACACTATCTCTATCAGGCCAAAATCTATCTCCTGTGACCACTTTTAAACCTTTCTGCATTTCAGACAGCAAATGTTATCCACAAGACGAACTCAGCAGCTGGAAGGAAGCAATATTTCACAATTCCTTTTCTTCATTTTCAAGATGAAGGGTTATGTTTCTGTTTAATGTTGATTCACTGTCCTCACTATTCTCCTGAATTGCTAAACATTCATGGTTCAAACTTTTCATGTCTTGCCATCATGATGTGACACCACCCCCATAAAGTAATACCCAGAATAAAACACAGTTAACCTGGCAAGAGCACAATAATGTACAAGAAAATCTTTTTCCCATTCACAATTATTTTTTATTAATACAAAGTAATACTCATTAATTTAGGGTCATATGTGTCCTACTAGGATTTTCCCACAAGCTTCCTTCTTTCCAGTTCCTAGTACCTGCCCTCCGATTCCTTTTTCTTTAGCAAGAACCACAATGTCCAGAAAGTGTCTCTAAAGCTTACTGTCTTTGTCTCAACAGCTGCATTTTATGACTTTATCAGCAACCATTAACTGCAGGAAAGTTGAAAAAAGATGTAAAATGCAACAAGCTGTAGAGAAATAATAGATATTCCACAAATCTCATATCCTTGGAAGAGCTGTCTCTGGATTACAGCGAAGTATAGATGCACCCACACTTCTCAGAGGATCTACTTCCTCCTCTCCTTGTCTTCATAGATGCTCTCAAGATTTATCTTTCAAAAGAGGATGGGCTTTTGTGGAACACACAATATATGGGGCTCTAAATCCTGACTTTATCAGAACAATCAGCTACGGATAATCAGAAACTTAATCTCTCTCTCTCTCTCTCTCTCTCTCTCTCTCTCTCTCTTTCTCTCTCTCTCTCATGATATCCTGTATCAGTTAAGACCAGGCCTGAAATTTTGTTCCATACATTTTAGAAAAAAGAAAATAAGCTATGCATAGTGCTAGTATAAATAGACAAAAGACTCCATTACTTCTGGATTAAAGCTGAAAGCTTTTTGGGACCGGGAAGTTAGCTCAGTGGTTCCGGCGCCTGTCTTGCAAGTGCAAGGGCCCAGTTCGATTCCCTGGTAACCACATAACAATACTGGGTGTAGAGACCCACACCCAGCAGCAACCAGTACCATATACCACAGTGCCGGGCGTGGTGGCTCACGCCTGTAATCCCAGCACTCGGGAGGCAGAGGCAGGAGGATTGTGATGTGAGTTTGAGGCTGAGCTTAGGGCCAGCCTGAACCACAAAGCGAGACCCTGTCTCAAAAAAAAAAAAAAAAAAAAAAAAAAAGCTGAAAGCTTTTCTCAATTAAATATCTCTGGTGGAGCTTATTACTGAGTATGCACTTCTTCTCCTAGGATTGTTGCAATGTAGTCTGATTTTTCCCTGGATCCTCCCAAGGCAACACCAAGTCATTATGAAGAGTATATCAAACACTTAGATATTCTGCAATTTTTCACTGAATCTGGACATAAAAGATCAAGGGCAACAACAGGATCAGAAGCCAGGCAGATTATTTCTCTTAAATTCTTAATCTATCACAACATATCCACTATATAAATGATCCTAACCTGAGGTGTGCTCCCGTCCATTTCTGTATATTCCTAGGACATTTTAGGGGACCTAAATATTAGATTGCTTATATTCTTTATCTTAAAAAAGCTTCAAGTATATGTTTTGATAGCAAGATAATTATAGGAAATAAAGTAAAAATGTTTCTGGAAAAAGAATCAGAAAGATATTTGAAAACAAATGGCATTATAGATGAACTGAGTTAAGTGAGACATTAAATGTTTTGTTGTTGAGATTTTAACTTTCGGAAATGATAGAAAATCGTACTCATCTTTTGTGACTCTGCTGTGTTGTCGTGGCTAAATTCCTCTTCTCTACTGCCACACTGCTTCATATTTCTAAAAGAGCTCAAGTGCCTCCTTGTTATGGACTGAATATTTGTTCCC
Organism: Petromus typicus; assembly: GCA_004026965.1. Lineage (NCBI taxonomy): Eukaryota > Metazoa > Chordata > Mammalia > Rodentia > Petromuridae > Petromus > Petromus typicus. The sequence continues at coordinate 14,779 of PVIR01005499.1, forward strand.
AGTACTCTCGTTTTGAAACCTATGTCCAGTGTGCGGGTAGGTAAGTAAAACCCGTTGGGAGGTGGTTAGGTCATGAGTGCTCAGTGGCGCCCTCTTGAGGGAAAATAGAGTCTCAGACAAGACCGGCCTCTTCTGGTGTGGGCCAGATGCGCCATCTAGAGAGCAGAAAACGGCTGATGCGGTTCATCAAATCATCCAGCACCTGGATCTTGGACTTCTCAGTCTCCACAACTGTGAGAAATAAACTTATTGCTTTATAAATTTTCCAGACCAAGGTATCTTGTTATAGAAGTCCAGATTAAACAAGATGAATTTTCTGTAAATCCATGAAACACGTACATGCTCCTCTGAACTCCCAAATACACATTCATACTTTGTGAGAATTCTCCTGCTACCTGAAATCCATACCTCCTTGTCTCTCTAATGTCTAGAGTTCCTCAAGGTAACAGTCATATCCTACTGTTCTTTACTTCTCCTTTTCCTATCATGCCTTTGAAACTTGCTAAGTGCTTAGTAAACAACTCTTGGACCTACAGGATAGAGAAAAGAAAAGTAAATCTGCTGGATTTCTTATACTGATTCTTCTAAAGCTAATTTATAAGTTTGATTTCCCTCAAGGCGTTCAAAAAAATGGAGGTAATTTTTTATCAAGAATGTCTTTTGTCCTTTCTGTTAATCATAATGCAAGAAATTTCCACATTTATTGCTAGCAGTTGTCATCTACATATGTTTTAGGACAATACTACCTCTTTCTGGACCTCCAGATTCCAGATGTAGCTAATGTCAAGTAAACCAGTTTCAAATCAGTGGCACATTTCCAGTGAATTTCTGGAGCCTATGTAATTATTATCTGTCCAGATTTTTTTTAACCTCCTTTCCTGCTTGGCTCATTAAGTTTCTCTTGACGTAGATGTATTAAACTCTAATTTTAGCAATATTTTTTCTGCTTTAAACTACACAAATTTCCAGGAAAGCACTCTGTCGACATTTTCTTTCCATGCACAGTTTACTCAGTTTCAAGCCCAGCAGTTTTCAGCTGGTAGACTTTTAAAGTATCAAATTTACATGGTTGAACCAGCATATTCTACTCGGATCTTGACCTATTTAGCTATCTGCATATAAATCTTCTAAAATAAAGTCTCCATTCTTATCACTGACTCAAATCTTCCAGTGTGATAGTTCATAATTCTGAATTGGCCTACTTCAATTCTAGCCTGAATTGCTTCCATAAATCCTTTTACATAATTTGGACTCATCTATAATTAATCATTATAATAAAATTGTTAAATTTCATTTATTTCTAATACTATTAATCTTTCATATCAGATAATTTTTGACATGCCATGATTAGCAGAATAGCATAACTAGCACATTTAAAAGATCTAGAGCACAGCCTTGGATTGAATTCTAGTAGTTCTCCTTATCTAATTATCAGCAATTCCAGTAGAAGAATAGAATAGCTTTGCTCACATATAAGTCTTTTACTTGTGTTTCTTTTCCAGAGAGCCATAGTACTTCCAGTAAGGATTATGTCTCCTAATATGTCTTTTACTATTCCCTTATATTTGAATTTTTGATCACCAGGCTTAACTCAATTTAAGTGAAACTCTAATTGAAATAATCTAAATACATAAACTATTTAACTAGTATATATATATATACATGTGTATATATTATATATAAATATATATGTATATATATGTATATATATTATATATAAATATATATGTATATATGTATATATATTATATATAAATATATATGTATATATATGTATATATATTATATATAAATATATATGTATACATAAAATATATACTTACATGTATTATATATATATATATATATATATATATATATATATATATATAGTAGATGGCTTTATATCCCTGTGGGCTATTATTATACCTATAGGGCAAGGTACTTAGAACTAATACAGTAAAACTTACACTGCATTCCATGGGCAAAGATAAACATAGCATAATAGACAAGACCTGGGAAACTGCATAGGGTCTCATACTTAGAAAAGTCCTATGCTTGCTTGGTTTAATGCCTCATTGTTGGCATCTTGAAACTCTTCATAGCTTTTGAACAAGGTGCCTGGCATTTCCATTTTACACTGGTCCCAACAGATTTCCTAGCAGCTGGTCATAGTCAAAGAAAGCTGCAAGATCAGCCTAGATCCTAAATAAAGACATAGGAGATGGACTTCACCTTCTGATGGATGGAGCAGAATTAATGTTCAGGAAAGAAAGGAATTGGTAGTAGCCATCTTTGGAGAATATTTATCATATGTCTGTTCACTAGTGAGGAAATTGAAGTGAGGAAAGATTATGCAGCCAAGTCCAAATGACACTACAGACATTGCTCTGACAATCACTAGATCAAATACTGTAGTGCTTCAGAGCTGTCTGGCCATGGAATGGGGAGATGGATGCTTTCCCCGTTCTTCCTTGATCACTTTAAGGGGACAGTGCTAAAGTAAGTGTTAATTTAATGGTAATGTGATTCCTTTTTACTATCTTAACACCAAGTATACAGCCTTGTAGGTTGGAGTTTCCTTGCCAATTCTTATTACTCAGATTCTAGGGCCTAAAGCCAACTACCTATTCTTCTCCCTTGGTTTCTTAATTCATGAGCCTTCTCTGTCCCATTTTAGAACAATGAGTATAAAAAGGAAAATAACAGGGGCTGGGGATTTAGCTCAGTGGTTCCGGTGCCTGTCTTGCAAGTGCAAGGGCCAGGGTTCAATCCCCCGGTAACCATGAGAGGCTGAACTTCTATATCTGAAGTCTTAAAAATATCGCATGTTGAGATTTATTATTATGTAAACTAATGATCAAATAGTATGTAGAATTATAAAAATAAATATTGAAAGAATTAAAGCTATGGTTGTGGTAGATACAAAAGTGGTACTAAAGTTTTTCATGTTAGCTTCAACATTTACTATATAGAATGGCATAGCTAGTAAGACTGTATCCTCTTTAAGTTTATATTTCAGTGATTAATATTTATGTTTTACATTAAATCATTGAAATGAAAAGGTAATATTTTCTACTCCGTAATACCATTATTCAATATTTGACAAAGTGGGTTGTTACTTTTTCCATGCTACTTTGCAAATGACATTTGATATAAACAATGTTTGATGGTAGAGCTTAATGTCTATGATGTACTCAAAATCAGGTTTTTTTGTCTAAAATTATGGGACCCTTCAGTGCTTCCTATATGTTAGGTGTTGTAAACTTTAGATTTACATTCTCATTTCATTTCCATAAATGCCTTTCATGGTAGGTAGTTTTATTGAAGTTCTACAGAAAAAAGAAATAATATCAGATAAATAACTCGCTAACATATCAGAATCAGGAAGTAGGAAAGAGATTATCTACTACATTGACTAATCTAATTTTACATTTTTTTTCAGTTTTTGCATTTTTTCCCAGGGACAGACTACCTCCAAAATCTCATGTCCTAAAACAATAACCATTTATTTACAGGATAATTATTTTGGGACTGGACTCAACTGAACAATTCTGTTATTCTAGCCTGTGATTATGCATCATTACAGTGATATGATGGTGCCACTGCATCAGGCTGAGAACATCTTCAACTCTCCTGTCTTCGGGTTAGTGCTGGCTTGCAGGGGGTCCTTGTCCCTTATGTGTTTTACATCCTCAAAGAGATTAGCCAGGGCTTCTTTACACAGCACCTACATTCTAACAGGGAGAGATCAAATGTTCCAAGACTCTTGAAGCTTATCATTGCAAGCTTCCCTTCTCCCTCCCTCTAACTTTTCATTGGTCAAACAAATCACAAGGCCAAGCTAATTTTGAGGGGTGAGAAGCACATTAAGACTCTCAGGGGAAGAGGGACACAGCATTTGGGGTCCCTTTTACTTTATCACAATTTCCACATTTGCTAGAAAAACAGATCTGATGCCAAATCATTCTCCCAGGCTAACTGCCTTGGGTCTCTGTGCCAGATGTGGGCATATGTCCACAAAACCGAAAAGCAGAGACTGGGTAAATTTCAGATTCTACTTGTTCCTTTGGCTGGAAGCCTTTCAGTAGCCTAAATTCACTTGATTTTGTTTGTTGATTGGATGTTTTAGAAAATATTTCCAATGTTTTTTCAAAAGAAATAATTTGTGAGCATTTTATGAGGAAACATTTGCCAGAATCCAGCCCTTAGTCATTGTACATGTAGTTGTACATTTTCTTTACTATGTGTAACTGTCCTTCCATGACAGTGTATTTGCTAAGCCAGCAGAAGGTAGAACCCATCTGCTCCTGTGCAGGCAGTCACATTTATCCTCCTGCAATCATGCTTTAATTTAGCAATCAGCCTGGAATAACTGGAGTCATACTCACTGTCAGTTTATTACCAGCTTCACCAGAGGAAACTCTACTGAAGAGAAACTGTGCACCAAAAATGACAGTACAACAAGCATCTGGAGAGATAAAAGGTCACCATTTGCAGAGTGTAGTATTTTTTGGCTATAACCAGTGCCTCATCTGTAAATTACAGACTCTGGCCCTAGAATGTGTTCTTGAAAATAATCAGTACTAAAACTCATCCCCATTTTCTAAAAGAAGATACAACCAGGTCATGCCACTGTAGTGTGCTTTCATTGTTTTGTACATTAGTATTACACCCACTGTGCTCAAGGCCCTAAACCAGCCTGTCTTTCTCCTCTGCATATTCCAGCTGTGAATTCTGCATGCTGAAAATGGGTCACAGGTGTACACTGGGGAGAATCTCCTTCAGCTTCTGGGCCAGTGAGTGAGTTCCAGGGAGCCAAGACCCAAGACCTGCTGGTCTCACGATGCTCCAATTCAAGGTGACACACATATCATTTTTCTATGGATTCCATGAAATATTAAAATAGTTGGTGATCATTGATCTAGTGTTTTGATCTAGTGTTGCCATATATGTGTAATTTCCTGGGGCAATTTCAAGCAATATTACTGTTTTAAGCAACATTGCTTTGTAAACTATATAATCTGCTCAGACCATTCTAGGGGAAAAAAATCTCAATGTCCTGATGGGTATCAACTAAAACAATAAAGCTTCCCTTTTTCTCTAATCTCAGTTCCTAAACTTATTTATGCAAAAGATGTGGTTGTGTAATCATGTGTGTGCACATGCACACACATATACATACTGTATTTATGGTGAAAAGTTTATATCAAACATACTCATTTTGAGATTTCCCTAAAAGCATCTTGTATGCTTTTAGTCCATTCAAGCTACTATCACAGAATAGCACACATAGGTGTCTCATAAAAGCAACAAAATTTGTTTCTCACAATTCATTCTCTGGTAAAAGCTTGTCTTCTGATTCAAAGATGATCAACAACTATCCAACCTTAACCTCACATACCAAAAAGGATAAAGAAGTTCTCTGAGGGCTCATTAAAGGACTCAGTGCCATTCATGAGGGCTCTATTACCCTAACTACCTACTTCTAAAATAACTCCCTCCTTTGTCATTCCCTTGAGGTGAGGATTTCAACATCTGTATTAAAGAATGAGATCAAAGGTTACATGATACTAAATTTTTTCTGTCCATGTGTATAATTTTTCCTCATTTATTATTTATTTTAGTAGTCCCCTGTTTACATGATCATACTTTCTTGAAAATCAGTTCCCTAGGCATGGCCCTTTTTGGTGTTTCTGGTTTTGGAGTGTCAAGGACAACATCACTCAGAACCCATGTACCGTCCACTCCCTGTGCTCACTGACACGGCCTCACTCTACTCCTGTCTTTGCTTGTGGACAGCTAAGTGATCTGAGGAAAGATATTTCATTTCTGCTTTCTGACCTATTTCATGTGC
>PVIR01005499.1:20714-49979 GCA_004026965.1 Petromus typicus
CTGAGCTCAGCCTCAAATTCACATCATAGCAATCCTCCTGCCTCTGCCTTCTGAGTGTTGGGACTATAGGAGTGAGCCACCACGCCTCTACTGTGGTATGTGGTACTGATTGCTGCTGGGCGTGAGTCTTCACACCCAGTATTGTATGTGGTTATCAGGATCCAACCCAGGCCCTTGTGCTTGCAAGACCAACGCTGAAACTACTGAGCTAAATCCCCAGCCCTCTTAAAATTTTTCATTATGCTTGTTTCTTCATGATTTATCTGCTTAATATATGGTGAACCACATTAATGATTTAAATGTGTCTGATTCAGGTTTTGGAGTACTTTTATTTTTAATATGTTTAAACATGTTTACATTGTGGGGCCGGGGATTTAGCTCAGTGGTTCCGGTGCCTGTCTTGCAAGTGCAAGGACCCAGGTTCAATCCCCGGTAACCACACACCATACTGGGCGTGGAGACTCACACCCAGCAGCAACCAGTACCACATACCACAGTGCCGGGCGTGGTGGCTCACGCCTGTAATCCCAGCACTTGGGAGGCAGAGGCAGGAGAATTGCTGTGATGTGAGTTGGAGGCTGAGCTCTGGGCCAGCCTGAACCACAAAGTGAGACCCTGTCTCAAAAAACCTAAAAAAAAAAAGTTTACATTGTTATTCATGGCTGTCTTTTTCTGTAAACTGCTGTGTTATGACTTTTGCTTATTTTTCTGAGTTGTTCTAACCTGTTATTAACTTGAAAGGACCTTTTTCATACAAAAATATGAAAACTTCAAATGTATTTCTTTGAAATATCCAGAAAAGTTCATCTTTGTCAGCTGACTTCATTTAGACTTTTATTTTGTCATAAAACAAAAAATAAAACAAAAAAGGATGCTTGTTTTCTGTTGTTTTGTTGATTTCATTTTTTGATTTCAGGTTTTAGTTTCAAGATTTTATGTTAGAACCTTTTTCTCCTTTGCTTATACTGTTATATAGAGAAATGACTTTATTTTTCAATATTTGACTATTCTGGCCTCCGGGATATTGATGAAGGAAGTAGATCTGAAGGAATGTACAGACGTGGCTACTTTAGCTAGAGCATGTGTTGAAGGCATCTGCGGTCACCTGACATTTGAGCTGAGAACTATAGGATAAGAACCTGTTAGCCTTGGTCACAGTGCAGAAGCATGCCCAAGCAGTGTATTCATGGAGAGAAACAGGAAGTAACCAGTTCTAAGGAAAGCCTTGGCTGCTGTAGTGTTCACACCTGGACTATGACAGTGACCCATCCCAAGGGACCCACTGTCAGCATTCGAAGTCAAGGGAAGTATAAAGAAAAGTTTATTCATTTAAAATAAGAGAATATATTTTTCCTAGTATGAACATTTAGATGCCTGTCACAACCAATAATCTGATGAGAAATAATTCATAATGAGGAAAAGAAAAAGCCATACACAGTAGAATATGGAGGAAAATTCTCTAAAACAACTACTGTGAGCAAATCCTTTAGGAACATTTATTATGAAAGATACTAATAATTGATTATTCCTAAGAACCAAAAATGTTACAATATTTCCTGGTGAGAAGGCCAATGGCACCATTTGGAAAGAACCATTCAGGAGGGCTAGCTGTGTACAATTCATACGCATGTGAGAAAATGTGCATATGAAAAGGGAGGGTATGAGGGGTGACAGGTTTCAGGACAATTGTAGAAGAGCTTATACAGCTTTGGTGATCTGTTCTCTAGCCTCTAAATCCCATCATCCATCCCCTCTCTTTTCAGTACACAGTTGATATCACTTTTTGAGCTCAAATTCTGGAGTGAACTGGTTCATGAGAGTCATGCTTAAGCTCCCCAAGAAAGGGTTTGCCACATGACACATTTGGATTTGAAAATACTGTGCTTCTCCTGAGCACAGTTGCTGAACCAAATACCAGTAGAGGAGAGGTGAGCTCTTACCCCTGCTGCACTAGGAATGGTACCTGTTCTGTCTCAAAGGCAGTGCTCCCAAGCTGTGCTGCTGCATCACAGAACCGCCGCCCCAGGGCCCTCGAGCAGGGCTGTCTCTTTTAATGAATGTTTGGGCCAGATCCTTACATCCCTGTCAAGCGTAACCTTGGAGCTTTGGAGATGGACAACCAGAAAGGCAGAGATTAGGAGGAAGCCTGCAAGTCCACTCTAAACTGAACTGTCTGGTCAGTTTAGGGACAGAAACTGAGATAGTTACCAGGCTACAAAAGAGCTATTTTCTAAGCTATTTATTTATTATTCATAATGTACAGGTTTGCCAAGTTATGAAGGCAGAAACACATAGCAGATGTTTCTCTACATTTAAGGATATCTAAAGCTTGCCATTTCACAGAACTGCTTATATAAAAATATAATTCTCATTAATTATTTTATTTTCGTCATGGCATGGTCAACTTCTTACTCTGGAAATAGTCTTTCCTACCTAATCAGCCCCAATCCTGGCTATCTTAGTACTGTTTCTGTTTTCTCCAGCCTCCATGATGACAGTGGAACATATAGTCCTGCTCGTGCCAACATAGATTCCTCATCTTTATTTTTTTGGAAAGAGTAATGAAACTTTTGAAATATGAGGTTAAGACTAGAAGAAGCTTACTTTGCTACCACTCTTCAGAGACATTTCCCTTGTAGAAACAAACAAGATTTTTATAAGGCAGAGAAGAGACATGAACGATAAAAATAGAGAGCAAGAATTACAGCAGCATCCCACTTCCAGATCAGGTCACCCCTAAGGCCCTCTGTAACCTTCCAACATCAGTTGTACAAGCCAACAACTATACCTCTTCACTTATTTATTTGTGTAGTTTTTCCTAAAAAGATTCTGAAACAAAGGTCCCTAGGTAGTATTGAGAAGTAATTCTAGAGAGGAGGTAGGCATACAAGATGTAGAGAAGAAAAGAAAGGGTAATAGAAGGTACATAGTGAAGGTGAGATCCACCATAGAAGATGGCAAATTTCTCATCCAACCTAAGCCTTCTCAGATACCTCATTATTTTCCTGACTCAGCCACTGCTGAGCAGAAGAGAGGAAGCATTTGTGTTACCTTCCGTAATTCAAGGGGTAGCCCGGATGTCATACTCTACCCTGTCCTACCAGTCCCTTGTGCAAGTGTTTAGCTATGATATCATCCAATACCAGAGTCAGAAAAATCAATGACCATGCTGCTCAACAGAGTTGAGGCACTCTCTAAGTCTACCTAGGTGAACATGCAGTACTCACACGGAAATAGAGAACGAGGTAAAGATGAAAATCCTTTTATTTAAATATCAGTAATGTTTCCAAAAATAATAGATGCATAAGCATCTATTTACATGTACACACACAGAGAAAGATATCTATGTAAAGTTTATTCATACATGTAGCTGTATGTGTGTGTGTAATATAAACTACGTATCTTCTTTGCTTTTTGCACTCAATATACTATTTTCAGGATACAGCACTATGGCTTTTACAAATCTAGACCATTCAGAAACCATATCTGAGTCTCTTCATTCAGTCTACTGCATGGCTTTTAAATATAATTGCTTTTCAGTGTATTTTCACTTTTCAACACATTTCTGTTGTCTTAGTGGACACAATTGTCAATACTGACAATGCATTGTAGACTTTGGTCATGCTCATAGAAAAAGATCTTACTGCTTTGTTACAAGCACAGCCATGCACTGACAAGGCCTTTCTCTCAGTTCTCCACAGGGTATGACTTTTATTTTGAATTTATAGAAAATTGTGGGATGATAGAAAGCAAATTCTAGCCAGAGACTAATTTCTTCCATTTTCACTTAATATATACTTTGGGGATCTTTTCCAATTAACATTTAAATCTATCTCATTAGTTTCTAATTATTGCACAGTTGTATTATAATCTTAAAATTGCACATAGAGAATTACTTTATTCTTTTAAATTTGCTACGTTTCTACTCAATTGTATGGCATCACTATAACTGATGTAATTTGTCACATAATAATTGACATTAGACTATTTCATGATAATTACAACCCATACTGCAATAAATGAGCTCTGTGCAGACAACTCTGCACTATATTATAAAGTTTTAGAAGTATTGTTGCCAGGGAAAGATATGATTTTGTGTGTGTGTGTATGAGTGAGATGTAGTAAATTTATATCCAGAAAGATTGCACTGTTATCCCTCTAAAATTATTATTACTTATGGAGAATCCCTAATGTCTTTCAACAGTTTTTCAGTATAACTTAAAGCTCAAATAATAAAATATAAAAGCAACAAAATAACAAAATCACAAAACAGTAGACTGAGACTGGTAGGAGTACCAAAATCAGTCTAATGCCTATTGACAGGTAAGATTCAGCTGACAAATGCATTTGTTCCCAAGTTTATGAAAACATTTTGCAACACTCTAGGTCTTCTCACATGGTTGCAAGTAGAGTTGCACTCAGGAACTGTCACATTTCCTGTCAGTTCTTCAAGTCATGACTCCATTCCTGGGTCACATACTATGTGGGTTCTTGTCCAGGTTCATTTGTGCTACTCTAGCAAAACTCTTGAGGGTAGATAAGTAGTAAAGAACAGAAAATTTTCAACTGAGCATTCATTACACATTGATCAAAAGCTATAGAACTTCACAGTACTTTACAGAGTATAAAATAATCTCACTGGAGGTACTGGCAAAAAAGGTTTTCACCTAAGTAATTGGGAATAATTGGAATCAATACAACTAAGGGTAAAATAAAGAGTATATAGAACTGTGCTCTCATTGATAAATGGGAGTACGAATCAACAATTCTGACATTTCTATATAATTATACTGAAATTGAAAAGTTAAAGAAATAAATGACAGAAAGAAGGAACTAAGTTTCTTACAATTGGGAAATTTACATATAGTTAGACAGACTATAATCATATATGTACAGTAATACATTATATTGGATGCTTCAGAATAAATTCATGCTTAGCATAATATAGATGCATATGACTTCATTATAAATATTTATACATAACAGCATTACATAGGCTCATATGCACATAAATGTATTTCCATGTTCTGACTGCTGAGAATCCATACTGGCAACAGTGCCATCTGCTAGGAAAGAGCCCACCCAGTGCCCAAAGCTTGGTATCTAGTGCCAAGCATCTGGAGAACTGCTATTTCTTAAAATGAGAAAAGTGTTTAAATGGAGGCTGGACATCTTGTAGTAGACAACTAATGTCCTTTGAAAAGAGTAACAATAAAAGCATTATGTCATAGGCACACATATAGGAAACATCTGAGAGAAGTTATAGAGATCACAGAACATATTACACTTTGTAGAAGAAAAAAAGCACATTGTCATTGGCTGTGGCTAATGACAGTACATCATATTCCTGAAAAATGTAGAGAAAGTGCATATTCAGTGTTTGCAACACAATGAGATTTATGTGAGGTAATTCATTTGCTAGTTAACTAAATTTGACCATTTCAGTGTATATATAATTAAAAAATCATGAAGGTGTATTGTTTTTGTCATTCAACAAATTCATTCAATCTTTGTGTCAATTTAGAAATGAAAAATGAAATTTTTCAAATTAAACAATTTTTAAAATAGGTTGATTACAACCCAGAGTACAAAATATTCATCAGTGCATACTGATGTGCATAAAAGACAGGAAAAATAAATAGTTATAAATAATGTGTGTAGATATTCTTCAGTTCAGGAAGTGAATACAACTTCCCAATCATGAAGGGTGGAGTAACACCCCTTCAAAGAGTACAGTATGGCAAAGACAGGGGTGGGGAGCGACGGGAGCTTTTTGGTGGACAAGGGAAACCTGACAAACTCAGCCATGGTACCAAGGTCAGCAGCAGTAGGTTGATATCACACCTACTGAAAGTGTGTATCATTAATATGATGCAATGACAATGATCCTCTATCTCTGTGGTCTCCGCAAATCATGAACAAGAATTGCATACAGTCCAGTTGAGGGATATTCTACAAAATACCAGAGAAGTTATCTCAAACTTGCTAAGATTAAAAAAACAAAACACAACAAACAAACAAGTAAAAAAGTTTGAGCAGCTGTCACAGTCAAGAGAAGCCTAAGGGAAAATGGTAATAAAATATATTGTGCTATCCTGCATAGCATTCTGGTTGAGGAAAAAAATGATTGCAGATGAAAAGGTAAAGAAATATAAATAAATCATGAACTTTAATAATATATCAATGCTTGTTCATTAATTGCAAAAAGTGCATCACACTTACATAAGGTGTTAAATGGGAAATTGGCTATGAAATTCATGGGAACTCTATCCTATCTTTGCATTTTTCTGTAAATCTAAAACTATTTTAATATTAAAAGTATATTTTTTAAAAACTTGAGCACACAACCCCAAGAAACTCATCCCCTGGGAACACTAACCAAGAGCCAGTGGTTTTGTGGTTCTATTTACGTAGTGCTGTGCCATACAGCCACATTTCAGTTAGTGATGGACTACACACACAGCTGTGACCTCTGGTGATGATACCGCTTCCTGATGAAGTAGCTCCCTTTAAAGGTGTCAATACAGGCTCTCGGGGCTATTCTTGTGTTTCAGTGACCTACAGCTGCTAAGCAAGACAGACTGCAATAAAGGCATTACTGTGATCAAAAGGAGCATGTACTGATTCAGCTCACCAGAACAGTGTGATAATTCCACTGGTATTCATCTAATAACATATCAACAGAGAAAGGAAGAATGACTTCAAATAAAAAAGAAAAGGCAAATTCAGTCCTACTCAGATGTTAAAAACTTCCTTCAGCTAGATGTAGTATGCACATCTCATAATCCCAGCACTCTGGCAGGCTGAGACAGGAAGATCACACATCAATCCCAACAAAGGCAACTTAGTGACTTCTTAGGATGCTGTCAATAAACGAATGGTCAGAGCAATAACTCGACAGAGAGGCCTTGAGTACCATAAAGAATAAATGAAAGCATCTATCTCAGTCATTCATATAAAGGACAAAAAAACCACTAAGGATATTTAAACTACTTGACATTTTGAGTAAGACAATTTACCATGCTAAACCATGCTGGACCACTTAAAGTAACACAGCATCTCTGCTTCCACAAACCAGATGCTCCTCCCAAGCTACTATCAAAACCATACTATCTGTCCTTTCCCACATGTGTGGCAGCTTCCACGCTTCTCCCATCCCACATGTGGCTGGAACCACTGAGTCCTCAGATCCTCAAATCATGATGTAATTGCACAACATGCTATCTGAGTCTATTCCAGCTGCTACAACAAAACGCCATAAGTGAAGTGGCTCATAAATAATACAAATATTTCTCATAGATTTAAAGGCAGGGGAATCCAGATCAGTATCTAGTGAGGGCCTGTTTCCTGCTCCACAGATGGCACCCTCTTGCTAGTCCCTCACATAATGGAAGGAGAAAAGAAATTCCCTAGAACCTCGCTTATCCACACACTAACTCCATCCATAAGGCCTCTGGCCTGGTTTTCTAATTATCTCCCTGAGCTCTTTCTCATGGCATCACTTTGGGAATTAGGGTTTAGACATATGAACTTTAGTTGGACAAAAACATTCAGAAAAGAGTGTTTATGAATGTTTTGCCACAGCCTTTCAAATGCATTTTCCTTCTCTTACAGTGATATGCCTGCTTCTACCTTAGAATGTAAATTTCTTGTGTGCATTTATGTGTGTCAAACAAAAGAACATAACATGTAAAATAATTTTGTAAGCACAATAGCAGTAAACCACATGTATTAAGCACTTACTGATTTAGCACTATACTTAAATTTTCTTATATTTGTAAAATAGAGGTGATGTTAATGTTATTCTGAGATTTCAGTGATGTATATAAAGCTATTATCCCAGTGCTTGAAATTATAAGCACTGTGATCAAGCTAGTCCCTGCATATGTGAACTCCCTGTGATGGAGGGAATGGGTGGCACATAAGTCTAACCGAAGGGCAGTTAGACCCTCAGTCCCAGGCTAACGGGAGACTCATCCAGATAGAGGCAGTTTCTCCACCATGGTGTAAGTTATGGTAAAGAGGAGCGATTTTGTAGCTGAGACATCCTCAAGTTTGTGTCTGCATACTGTTCAAAGTCATCCTGACAGTAGGGTAAGACAGAAAGAAAACTAGAAAATAGCTTGTAAGCTGGAAGAATGGGATGAGGCAAGATTGGAGACCTAGTTAGTTCTAAAGGGTTGTCGTGACTGAGAAAAGAGATGAGCTCTCCTTGTACTCCATGCCTCTTGTATTCACAACACAGATAAATGCTTCTCCTGCGTCCTGAAGTGCATCGAGGGTGACATGAAAAGAAAGACATCTCTCCGCCTCCACAGAGAAATGTTTTGTTTGATTCAGGTCCTTCCTCGTGCTTCCTGATGGAAGGATTGAAAGGGCCAGATGTAGGTCTGGATGATAAGGAAGGAAAAGAACTGAAGGAGTAGAGTGCCAGAGAGAAACCCTTAGCTCTCCGATTTCTCTGAAGGTCAGTGACACAAAGGAAAAGGACAGAATGAAAGGAACATCCCATTTTCCTCTTGGCTACAAGAAGAGTGGCGTGTTAACTGGCAGCAGCCCCTTATTAGCTTCCCTTCTGCTTAGTAGCCAGGCATTTAACACAAACCCTAAACAGTGCTTCTTCAGTCCAGCCTGTCGTCCAGTCTCTTTTAAAGCTTCCTGCGTGTCAGCCAGAGGACCGCCCCGTGCCATCAGGAAGTCTAGCTACAGCATTTTCTCTTCTCTGACACTCTACCTAACACAGTGGGAACCTGGGTGTCTGTGTGGATGCCATGTGTGTATGTGCTGTGAAAATCATTAGGCCAGAAAAAGACAAATGTGTTCAGACTGTTGAACTGTAGCCTCAATTTTCTATTTATTTATTAAATGACAACTACCAAATGATAGAGTAAGGAGTTGAAGGCAGCTCTGTTGAAAATCAATGCCAGCATAGACAAAGATCTGTAGCTGTCAATGTACCTGAAATATTGCTTGTTATCACTTTAGGTGGGACTTTAATAGATGTATAAATGAGCTAGTGTCAGAGCTTAGAATGGAAAGGCCTTTTTTTTTTTTAATCTACTGATTTCAGTGCAGTACTTTTGGTTTTGTTTTATCAACATCCTTTTTGCTCTGTGGCTCCCTTCCCAACATTACTTCCCACTTGCTCTCTGTGTTTCATGCATTTTTCATTGCATCCCAAGTGGATCAATGTGTTCCTCATAATCATCTCTTACTCCTCTGATGTACTGAAGCAGAATTCTTTGTAACACAGATTCTAAGGCCTGTCTGTACACACAGCAGCTCCTTTATTAGCTGGGTGATCTTGGGAGAGTGATGCAGGAAATAAAATATTAAAGTATTACATCTCCCAACCTGCTATATGTCTGAAGAGCCAAGTGTGTGTTCTTTAAAATTGAAGAACAAATTACAGGAACATTGGTGTTTAAGGGTAGGAAAATATTTATTGATAGGATAGCTCCTGAGAGGAAGGAGGACACCTAAATGGGTAGCCAAGGATCTCATTTTACAGGGAAATTTTAAAGAGCAAAGCCCATGTGGATACAATATGGGATATAGCTATAACTAACCAGTAAAATTACAAGAATTGTTGCTTGGATAATAGTGATCCCAGTGGAAACAATTCACATGACAAATATATATAGAAAGAATAAGGACTTTCTAGGAAGTGATGGGTCCAGGAATATTGGACACCCACCAGGGTGACTGACATCTTTCTAGACTTCATTAGGCCTGATGTCTGTCTTTTGAAGAAGGACATAGGCCTGGCCATCTTGTTTATCTTGAGGCCCGGTCTCTCACAGGTGTGGCCAGAGTCATGATGTATTTTACCTTTGTCCTGACTCTCTCCAGATCTTATCTCTATCTGATGGCCTATGATATTTTTTAGCTAATTTATCTGTCTATAATAAAAGGATAGTTACCTAACCATTCCATGCCCTGTTTTGTTAACCGCATCTGCAATACTCTAAGTCTATTCACAGAGTAGCTCTGAGGGTAAAATTAGTTAATATGTACAGAAAGTTTAGAACAGAGGCCACCGATGTGTACTCATTGGTGGTAAATATTCCTCATATTTACTACTACTATTATTATCAATTATTATGATGATTCCTCCTTTTTTGTCTGTCCAAAGCTTCCTGACCTGTGCGTGCCAAGTATCTCTCCTGTCAGGTTCCCTTGAGTCCATCTGCTGGACTCGAATGGCTTAAGAGTTGTGCACGCACCAGTGACATTTGCATCACTTGAGACCTAGTCTTACTAATTTTTACTTCTTACACTTTTTAAATTCCGAGTTTTTCTCCTGATATTTATGAAAGTTACTGAACTAGAGATTTAAATAAAGTTTGGTTTGCAATGAAGACTGTGTCATTGTGTTTCACAGTTTATTGTTTCAGATTTGGGGGGGTTGTTTTTGTTTTTATTTGTTTATTTGGTTTTGTTTTGTTTTGTTTTGTTTGAAGCTGGTTCTTCAAGACAAAGAACAAATAAATTAATAATATTTAGTAAACTGCTTCAGTTCATCTGAAAAATAGGGTTGGGATTAGGTTCTAGAGGAAAGAAAATGTAGGGATGTGGAAAGGTTCCTTGGGGTAGAAAGCTCTTGTTTTATTTTTTTAAAGTACACTTCTTAAAAGCTGAATATGACTATGGGAATCATGTAGGTCTACTTACAAGTACAAATTCTCAATGATGAATGTGATCATAATTTATACTTACAATGTACCAATAACTCAATTTAATAAATAAATAGCTGGGTATGGTGGCTCATGCCTGTAATTCCAGAACTTGGGAAGCAGAAGTAGGAAGATTGCTGAGTTCAAGGCTGAGTTCAGGACGAGCCTGAAGTACAAAGCAAGACCCTGTCTCAAAAAACTAAAATAAATAAATAAATAAATAAAATTACTATGCCTTAGCTCTATTCTTATTGCCCAAAAGTGATTTTGCTCTTCTGAGTCATTTCTGCTCCCATACATATTTCAGGATTGTTTTTTTGAGATCTATAAAGTATGCTGTTGGTATTTTAACCGGGACTGCGCTGAATCTAGGCAAGAGCTTTGAGAGCATGATCATTTTGACAATATTGATTCTTCCTATCCAGAAGAAAGGGAAATCATTCCATTTTCTGACATCATCTCCTATCTCCTTTTCCAGATTACTGGTTAATTCATAGGCATTTCACTTTTCTTGAAGTTGCTATTCATGATATTATCATAATTTACTTCTCATCCCTATCCTGGTTGGTGTATACCAATTCTAATGATCTTGGTGTGTTGATTTTGTGTTCTGATACATTGCTGAAATTGTTTATTAATTTTCTGAAGTTTTTGGTGGAGTTCTTTGGATCATCTATATAGAGTATCATGTTATTGGCAAATAATAATTTGAGTTCTTCTTTTTCTATATGCATTCTTTTTATTTCTTTCTCTTGCCTTATTACTCTGGCTAATGTTTCAAGTACTATGCTGAATAGAAGAGATGATAGTGAGCATCCTTGTCTTGTTCCTGGTTTTAGGGGGAATACTGTTAGTTTTTCTCCATTTATTATGATGCTGGTTATTGGTTTGCCATATAACTTTTATCATATTCAGCTATGGTCCTTCTGTATTTGTTTTTTTTCCAGGGTTTTTATCATGGAAACATGTTGGATTCTGTCAAAAGCTTTTTGTGCATTTGTTGATATGATTCTATGGTTTTCAATCTTGCTTTTTTATGTAGTGTATTACATTTATTAATGTAAGTTGAACCTAGGTTCTAAGTACTTGTGTCAGTAACCTTGACATTGCTGAAATAAATAGCTCACATACACAATTTGAAGGAGAAAAATTATTTTGATTCATTGTTTCAGAAGTTTAGGTCCACAGTCAGCAAGCTCCCTTGATGTTAGGCCAGTGACCAAGCAGAAACACATGGTGGATGAGTATAAAAGAGAGCTGGTCTCTTGTCAGCTGGAAAGTGGCTGGAAATCAGAGAAGGCAAAGCACAGAGGAAGGAGCTGGGAGCAGATATCGTGCTCAAGGTTGTGCTCCTGTGACCTCTCCTCCAACCAGGTCACACCTTCTGTTTCTATTACCTTCCCAATATGATATCTATATATGAGCTCAGCAGTGAGGTTAGAGCCTTTGTGATTCAGTTTTCTCTGGAAACAACCACAAGAGCTCTCATAAACACATTGGAAATGTGCTTTACTCATTTCCTAAGTGTTTCTCAATCCAATAATGTAGACAGCTGAGATTAATCATTACAGTTTCCCAAATTGTGCTGTCTTTTCAGATTAAGAAAACCCAAGAATCTGAGATGAGATGAGTTGAATACTCATCTCTCCCAAAGCCCACACTGGCTTCGCTTTCCATTAGCTAACTTGTACCTACCACAGGCTGTTACACAAGTTGACTTTCACAGACAGGTAAAATACTTAGCAGTTATCAGCTTCTATCTAACACACTGAAAAACCCCACAAAGTAGGAAAAACAAGGACCTGGCAACCTTAATTAGAAGAGGAAAAATACAGGAAACACAATATGTATTACCCTAATTTGGTATGGTTCTATACATGAGAAGAAGAAAAATCCAATTAATATGTCAAGAAAGGATCACACTGCAAGGGAAAATATTTCCCACTTAAACTTCACACCGAATGCTAAGTTAAAATGTGATAAATGTTAAGCTTATTCAGGCCACCCCCACAGGCTTCTCCAGAAGCTCTGTGACAGAAAAGTTTGAAAAGTACTGAAGTAGGCCAACAACCTCATTTTATGGATGAGGGAAATGAAGCCAAGATATGCTTTCGGTGGCCCTACATATCACTAGTGGCAGATATAGGTCAGAGTCAAGTAGGTGGAAGCCTCAGAGTTGGTAGTAAGCTTGAGAAAATATCTCCACTTATTTCAGTTTACAAAAGAGGCCAATAAATTCATGTACTCTCGAACATAAGGGATTTCTCTAGGGTCTTACTGTTCCAAAAAAGTTACTATAGCACATCACCAACACTATCTACCTCACTCAAATCCCAATGGTACAATAGATCAGGATTAGGAAGAATCCTGCATCTTGATCTGTTAACTCTTCTTTCCCACTGACCAGCAGGATGAAGGCTTTCATTCTTATACTCATTGTTGCCGCGGTCATCACTGGATGCCCATACTCCTAAGTAATCCCTTAGCACTGGAACCCAATCCAGCTATAACCTAACACAAGTTTTCACTTCTTACCAAGATCCAAACCTCTCCAATATGTTCTTTGAGATATTGTACCAAGCACTGATGACATTTCTTACTTCTTTAAACACCTTTTAGATCTCTTTACTCTATTTTACTGTTCTCTGGCATCTAGATACATTTTTAAAGTAAACTGCAAGATTGGCATTTATTTAATAGATAATTTAACAGAACTAAAGTACATTACAGATATTATGAATAAGATATTCATTAAATGGCTGACCCAATAACATTTTATCATAAAGACATAAGCTGATAGATATGTGAAAGTTTGCTGCTGATTTTTCTAGGCAATAAATTTGGCTGTGATACAGATATCCTATTTGTTGTATAGGATTATAGAGGACTCAGTGAGCCATTTGAATGGGAAAGAATTCACATATTATTTTCTATTCTTGTCATACTCGTATGGTATTTGTAGACAGAGTTTAATTTTTCCAATGTTTTTGTAAATAATTAAATTGCTTATTTGCTCTATTTTCCCCTTGGTAAAAAGAATAGCTGAGTACAATTCATCAAGAAGTTGAATAGCTATAATTGTTTGATGTAGGAACATAACAAGCTTGGAATTTCTCAAAAATTCATTTTCAATTAAATTTAAATGCTATTTATGAGCATGAGTCAAATATGTTTTACCACTAAAATTTTTTGTGCCATGTTCTCAAATTTATTTTTTTCTAAGAATATCATCAACTATGTAAAAGCTGAGATACTTAAAAGTCCAGAAATCATTATAGAACTGGTTTTTCCAAGAATCAACTACTCACTGACAAATGTGGAAGATACTGAATAAAGCCTTTTGAGGGTCAAGAAACCCAGCTGAATCATTGCTGTGTCATCTCCAGATCAGAGCCCGCTTCAGTGAATAGTGAAATGAGTAATGCAAGTGTTCTTGAAATACAAACACAACACAGACACAGCATCAGGAACAAGAAGTATCTTCCAAGATGTGCTAACAAACTGGAGTTCTACACAAGGTGGATTTTTGCTATTGAGCAAGCTATTTGAGCAGAGAAGAGCATGTTCCTAACTCCCTAAAAGTCTTCCTTCCCAAATAATTATTTACCCATTGTTATGTCTTGTGTCAAGGACTTATCACTATCACTTTCTTTCTTCTCTGTTTCCAGAAGCAATATGAAGACTAAACTCATTCATTCATCTACACATTAATTCATTCAATATTATTATTCATTGTCCACTCTGGGCCAGGGATTGGAATAAGACCCCCAAACATGGCAATAATTATAGACCCCACTTGATAACTCAACCTGTTTACATTGTGAAATACAGGACAAAGTACAAACAAAAGTGATTTACCATATGTCTATCTATTGGAAAGTTATACATCAAGTCAACAAATGCCTGAATGAAACATCATTTTCTCATCCTACACTAAAAATATGACTTTAGAACTTATAATTTTTGGTTTTAGTATTCTAAACCTCTTTGAAATTGCTCACTAACAAAGTAGAGCAAAGAGCGCAGCCATCCCCCTGGCTCTCAGCAAAAGCCCACCTTTCCTGTCTTTCACTCCCTCACCTCTGTCAAAAGGAGTTTTCTTTGTGTGTTTTACTATGAATTTAATTTCTTTAATAGAAATAGTTATACTCAGGCTTGTTTTGGCAGGAGTTTGGGGATTGCTTAACTTTCAAAGCACTATTCATTTTCATTGAAATTGTCACATTTCTATGCCTAAAATTGTTTGTGATATATTCTAATTATCTTTTTATAGTCTGTGAACTTGCTGGCAATATTTCTCATTCTTGACAATGGTAAATTGTGTGTTCTCTTTTTTCTTTCTCAGTCTAACTCTAGGTATATCAATTTTGTTGATCTTTTAAAAATAAGTGTTTTGTTGTAGGATTTTTTCTATTCTTATTTATTTCTGTTAAACGATGTCTGCTGTTATCTTTATGTTTCCTTTCCCTTTAACTTTTCATTTTCTAGTTTCTGAAGGTACAGATTTAGGCTGTTCATTTGAGATCTTCCTTTCTAATATAACCTGTCATGGGTCATATTATATCACTCCCCAATTTGTATGTTAAAATGCTGACTTTTAGTATTTCAAAATGTGACATAATTTGGAAGTGAGAGATTTGCAGAATTAAGTAGTTAAATTAATGCAAAGTCACTAAGTAAAATAGACCCATAATCTAATATAGCTGCTCTTCTTTATATCCATAAAGAAGAGCATATATTCTTTATTTCCATTCCATAAGAATGGAAAATTTGGCCTGGGGACTTAGCTCAGTGGGTCTGGTGCCTGTCTTGCAAGCGCAAGGGCCCAGGTTCAATCCCCTGGTAACCATATACAATACTGGGCGTGGAGACTCACACCCAGCAGCAATCAGTACCACATACCACAGTGCCGGGCACGGTGCTCATGCCAATAATCCCAGCACTCACTCGGGAGGCAGAGGCAGGAGGATTGCTGTGATGTGAGTTTGAGGCTGAGCCCAGAGCCAGCCTGAACTATGAAGCAAGACCTTGTCTCAAAAAAATAAATAAATAAATAAATAAAGGAAAATTTTACACAGAGACACATCTGCAACGAGATCACCATGAGAACCCAAGGACAGTCATCCACAGCCAAGGACATAAACTGAGGTCAGGTCCTTCTTCTTTTGCCACTCCTGGAAAGGACTAATTCTATCAACACCTTGATTTCATGCATCAGATCTGTCCAACAAAAACCTGCTGTTATAGTCAATCATTTCATAGTATTTTGTTATCACAGTTCTAGGAAATGAAAATAGAAGACTTTCTTTGCTTTCTTTCATTTTGTTTTTACTTTATTCTGCTCCTTAGCAGTGCTGAGGATTGAACCCAGGCCCTCACACTCAATATGCATGCGCTCCACAACTGAGCTACATGCTTAATCTGAGAATAAGCAATCTTTTGATGCTATAAATTTCCTTCTAAAGCATCACTTCAGCTGAATCAGATTAATTCCCCTAGTTTATCTTTTCATCTTTTTCTCAAAATCATTTCTGATTTTCCTTGAGACTTCTTTTTTGATACTTGTATTATTAACAAACTGAAAGTAAGTTTGCTAATAATTTTCCAAGTATTTGAAAAATTTCCAGTTAACATTGTTATTTATTTTTTAATGAAAGTCATAGAACACATTTTGTAAGATTTCAACTCTTCAAATGTTTTTGCAATTTGTTTTTTGATGCCAAATAAACTAGTAGTTCACAACTATTCCAGCTGAAGGTAAAAAGAGTATGCTCTGTTCATATTGGGTTGAATGCTCTTTAAATTTCAATTAGCACTCCTTCAAAACTTCAGTTTAAATCTCACTGTGCACTACTATGTTGTGCGCATTTTATCTCCTTGCCAATCTTCTCTCTACTCATTTTATTGGTTATTTAGTGAACAGAGTGGAAGTCTTCACTCTGTTTGTGAATCTTCTCTATTTTTCCATTCAAATCTATCAAGTTTTGCTTCTTGTATTTGATGAATTTCTGAGGGAGTACCTACATTCTAAAAAGTTACATATTTTTGCTGCATTGACTATTTGTTATTAGCTCTTTATTTCTATTTATTTTCAATGTGTTAAAGTGTCCATTGTCTGATACTGTTATAGCAATTCCAGCTTTTCATTGGCATTAGTATGGCATATGAATTATCATTTCTTTATTTTTACTTTTAACATATCCATGCATGTTTTTATACTTAAAGCAGTATCTTGTAGATCACACAGATTTAGGGAAGGATTCTAATGCCTGTATAGTTGTTAAATTCCTGCTTAGACACATTTTAGAGACTGGGAGGATGGCATGGATTATACTTTTATATGAGATCTAAAGAAAATAATGGATATTAGACTTGTATACAAAATTTATATCCTATATTCAACTTTAACTCTATAGAATTAAAATATATTTGTAAATGGACATACCTTGAGGATATCCTCATAAATGATATAAATAGGGCACAGATAGGTACATATCGCATCTTTTCTCTGGTGTGAGAAAATAAAGATGTAAATGAGTTCTAGAATTGTATGTTATATATTGTGAAATAGAAAATACTCAAAGTGAAACAGGATGAAGGGGGAAAATAATAAGATTATAACAAAAAGGAAAGGAAACAAATTGTATGTATATACAGGGGTGGTAGGGTGGGTAGGGCTATGGGAAAAAAAATGAGAATTAAGTTGTGTCTTATACTGGTACAAATCCCCATTTTGGAGTGCAATCATGATTTGTTTATGTAATGTACCAATAAAGATTTCAATTTTTTTAAAAATAAAAAATTTAAAAAATAAAATATATTTCTAATATCTCTCATCTTCCTAACTTGAAAGGTAAGACAGTGACATAACTAAGGTATTTTCATTTCAGAGTATGACCACAAAGGAGCTCACGAGGGTAGATGCTAGCTTTGGAGAGTGAGGAAATAAGTTACACATTGAAAATGAGTATTTTCTAGCTGAATCTCTCAGGTATATAATTTTCTAAAACTTCAAATTCCACCTAAAGACCTCATCTTCCAACCCACTCTTTTCTGCTTTCATTCTATTCTGACCACTAGCTTCTTGAGTTAATTGACAACATATGACATCTTTACATGTGTCAATTTCCAAAATTACCCCATGTTTTGTAATGATTATAGCTTAAAAGGATGTTTCCTCTCTATTTAATGCTGTCAGTCTCCAAATTGCCAAGTAATAAAGGCTATTTCTGAGGCAATCCTGCAGATGGCCAATTTCTTAGGGAGATTTGTCTAATCTCCCTAGCTGCATCCTAGAAGCCAAGATTCATAGACCTGTGAGAGGAAAGAAATCAGTCATCGTTCCACTTATACTCAAGACTGGAGTGGTAACAGAAGATAAGTGAAATAGGCAAAACCAAACAAAAGAGATCCAAAAAACAGGTGACCATGATAAGACCTACAAGGTCTTGAGAAGACCAGGGATGAACTAAAAATAAAGAATAGATGTTGAGAATGATAGAACATAGTGAAAGGACATGCACTTTGTTGTGGTGGTGGTTTGGGAGAAAGTCTTACTCTGTAGTTTAGGCCAGCCTTTGAATTATCACATATTCCAAGCTGATCTCCATCTGTGGCAATCCTCCTGTCACAGCTTTTCACATGCTAGTATTCACAGGTGTTTGTCACGACATCAAGCTCTCATGCAGTTATACTTCATATAAACCTCCAGATTCAGGGACATGTGGTCAAATAAAAAACAGGATCTTCACCATCAAGACTAGCCAGAGAGAAATGGATTTCCAGCTCTTCAATTCACTGAAAAGACAAAGCCAAAGAATGACTTAATGGCAAAGACTCAGAGAAAGCAGAGTTCACTCACTAGACTGAGTGGATACTGCAGGTTAGGTTCACTAAAAGACAGATCAGTCTTGGGATACTCTCATGAAGAAAGCAGAATGAAACAAAAGAGGAAAATGAACTGTGAGAAAGTTTCAGTGCAGTCTTCAGCTGATGTTATAAGGAGTCCTAAAGAAAGACCAGTGTTTCTTCAGTGTTTGAAGTCAGGAACTTCCCTGCCTTACTCCAAGCAGCCATTACTGTGGCCCTAGAAAGAGAGATTATCTTGAGAAAAGCATCTCTTTAGTTTTGTTTTTCTTTCCAAAGAAGGCTAACAGCTAAGAGCACTCCTAGCATCTGAGAAAATAAATTTTCCAATCTTCATAATCTGGATATAGTCTACTCTTTGCAGCATGCAGATGTCATTTTTTAGACCTCTCTTTCTAAATGAAACATAGAAAAGGAAGGTTAATAGGAAATGTACCCCTTGCTGCTGCAACTGGTCTTGAAGTGACAATGGGTATTTACTACTTACCTTCTTTACTCTCCTTCTGCATTACTTTATACTCATCTAACACACACAGTTGCCTCAACAGTTTACTTTGTGGTATTATCTATAAGCTCAAATCTAAAACTTCCCTGAGTACCTGGTCACAATAGCTGTTTTAAGCCAAGCTTTCTACATTTACCCATTGGCTGCAAAAATTGGGCAATAGTATAATAGATGGTGTCCAATTGAATTATTTGAGTAATAAATATATTCTTCCCAACCCTTCCATATGTTTTTCGTCTAATAATCACTATTAATTATCCGTCCCATGATTGTTACTCTTCCATTTCTTGTTCCTTCTATAGCAAGAGGAACTTTAGGTTTTCTGGACAATATCCATGGCCTGTAATTCAGCAGGAACCTTGCTATGTCTCCCTAGTGGGAAGTATTTTTCCTTTGACAACTAGCATGTATAAGGACCTAAAGTTAAAGTATAAAAAACACATATTACCCCAATGGAAATCACTGGAGATGATTAATGATCAGAGAACTACTGCTTCCACACCTGGATTCATATATCAGCATATCCTTAAGCATTATTACAGACAGCATCTGTCAGGGTTGGGGGGATGAAGGAAATTTTCTCAGGTAAAGTCCCAGGGTAAAAGAAGCCTACATAGCCAACCTTAGCAATAAAACCATGAGAGCTTCATGTCTTTATTCATCTTTGTTAAAATAGGCCGCTATAATTTAACATTTTATGTCCTTCCATGACCTTATAGCCCATGCTTGATATTCTATGTTGTCATGCTTATGTATGTGTGTCCAACATGTGCATGTGACAGAACAAGGTCATGTCTTTAAGGGTCCTCAGATGCCTCTGGGCTTTGAATCAATCAGAAGTGCTTCCTTACATTCTTCCTCCATCAAAGGTCAAGGGAATGTCACTTCTTATGAGTGGCCCACAGAGCTGACCCTTGTGCACACAGGCTACAACAACAATAAAGAGAACAGCAGAACACCACCAACACTACTGCTGCCACAGTGCATCTTATAGACACACAGCATACAAAGAGTCCCATCACCGGGTAAGAAGGTCTTGTTGGAAGGCCTGGATGGTGGACACTTTTGCATCCAATTCACGTAAGGCCTCCTGCACCTCCACCTGGTGGTCAGAGATAGAATTGCAAAATTCTAAATGCAAAAGAGTACAAGCTCCTCCTTGTGTTGCAGTAAGCAAATCGAGAGCCATGCAGTTTTATAAAATCACTTTTCTTATTTGGGGAGTTTTGACCTTTAGCAATATCAAAGCCTGGCTTGTGACATTCAGGACCTGGGCCATTTGTTGAGCAAGGGCTTCTATCTGGCAACCTAGGTCTGTAGTCCCTGCCCCTGGTGTTATATAGGCCAATGGATAAAACTATCAGGCCACCTGGCAAGTACAGTGCCATCTGTGGTACACGGCATCCCAATTGTGCAATATGTCTGTTATGTTAGGCCCGATAGTGCCCTTAATACAGAAACCTCCACGTAGGGCATCCTGACCAGTGTGTGGGTAGGTATAGCCAACCTGTGGTGCCACAGGCCAGTAAAGACATATGAGCTAAAGCCATCCCATAAAGTATTTGTATCATTCATCTGTAACATAGTTATATAGTTTAGGTAATAGCCACTCTGAAGTTTGGTTTCATACCAACATATTTACCTGATGAATACAAAGCAGGGCTGAGACTTGAAGTGGTCTGGCACATGCACACAGTGGAACACACATGAGCATGACTTAGCATAGACTACTGTACACATATGATGCAGTCACGTAAGAACATAATGATGTAACACTGAGTAACAGTTATATAAGGGCCAAGGAATGAATACATCACTCTCATAGTCTTGTGGCTGATATTTTCTCTGTGCACTTGCCTTACCCTGGGGACATCACCTAAGACCTTTTCAGTTCTCCACTGCTGACAAGTGGCATATTAAACATGCTTCCATTTAAGTATGCACGTGTCCCATCACTTAATACATTGTTAGCTAATGGTTGATCTGTTCGTTCATTCATCACTCATTTATTCATATCAGTGCCAATTACTATGTGACAGAAATAAAGTAACAAAATAAGATATAGGTCCTGACTTCAACTGCTTTATGAGAAGAAATTAACACAGTTATATATGAGTTAATATGATCATATGATAGAAAATGACAGATTACACCAGAACAGTCAGAAGAAAAGTAGTAGATAAAGAAATAACACTTTTTCATCAGAAATGTGTAAGAGCGCATTGAGCTAGAATGAGGGAAAAGGGACCCTATTCTTTTAGGAAAAGACAAAAGCCTCTAAATATAAAGAAGTAGCAAAGATAAATAGATTTAAAATTATTTTAAGCCAAAAACTATGAAAATACACATTAACATTACCTAAATTAATCTTCATTGCATTTCAGTCTTGGAAATAGTATTAATCACATTTATTAATAGAAATTGAGGCTACTAGAGCTAGATAATAAGACCCACAGTGAAAAGACAAAGGCTATTGAGAGTGAAGTTGCATTTATTTTACATTAACATCTCAAATTGTTATTTTCTTAGTCCATTTATGCTGCTTAAGCATTAAGAGCAGTCATTATTTCATTCTGAATACGCTAAAGTGAATTGCAAGACTAGGTGATAAAAGGCTAACATGAGCATCTGTCTATCATCCCTGCCAGGTTGGCTGATTCAGAATCTCATCAGCTTATCAGTACTACATAACATTCTGGCAAAAGTCATTCAAATGTTTCACATGATTTTGCAAAGGAAATTACTTTTCTTTGCTACCTTCAGGGCATACTTCTAAAAGCCATAAAAACTTGCTCTACCAGGCGGGCAAACACAACGACTTCTCCCATTGTGTCCTTGCTCAAGGTCAAAACATGCCACTTTGGATTTATTCTAAATAGTTAGGAGAAAATCAGTCTGATAAAAGAATTCCTATGTGCATTTTTTGCTCAGTAGAGTTGAGGATAGAGAAGAGAAAGAAAATATTTTTGAAATAAGATACCTCACAGGTTATGAAAAGCATCTGGAAATGCCTAGAGGTGCGACATCATGAGCTGTTGATAAAAGTTTCAGGAGGCAAGGAAAACATGGCTAAAAAAAAAAAAATGTAAATCATTTTCATGGTAAGGGGAAGTGTACTATAGACATAATTAAAACCATTTGGGCAATATTAGAAGTCCAGACTTTCCCCTAAGGACCATGGGAAGATTTTTGAAGTATGTCAAGCAGGAAGTCACAATGATCAATTCATGAGACTATCTAGGAGGTGAGCAGCAAGGTCTATAGACAGAATAACCAGTTAGAAGGGCAATAGAAGGGAGAATTTGTACTAGAAAGCCATTTTAGCACCTGTTAAATCTACTTCTAAACACAATGTATTTTATGGAACATTGACACAGAGAACTATAGGATTTCTTGGATCTTTAGAAATTCCACTTTTAGTACCAACCACAAGAATTACAAAAAGCTTAAGACATTGGTTTGGCTTCCCTAAATTAAAGGTCATTGCTAATTTTGACAGTTTAAGAGTAAATTCCCTTTGAAACACCAAACCAGATATATGAGAAACTTCATAAATACCTAAAACAACACTTCAAAACATTCTAAACATATCCTAGAAATAAATAGAGCATCACGAGTCCATGAGGCGCAAGATAGTGAAGTCAGTAGGCAAGGCAAGTAATTAAATAGAAAGGGGAGATAAACAAATAAAAAACCAATAGCAGGAAAACATGATATGGGTAAGTTGATACATATCAGTTATACCCATCAGAGTTAAAGGCCTCAATTCACCAATCAAAAGAAATAGACTGACAGGATGGATTAAGAAGCAAGCTTCAAGAATATACTGTACTCAAGGAACACAATTAATTCAAAAAGAAATCTATGGACTGAAAGTAAAAGGATAGAGAACTATTTTCCATGCTACAGGAACTTGTAAAAAGGCAGAAATAGTTATCTTATTTGCAGACAAGGAGATTTCAGAGTAAAACCAATTAAGGGAGACAAACAAGTTCACTACATCTTTGAAAATAGAACAATCCCAGAGGGAGAGATGACCATCATAAATACATGCGCATCACACACTAGCACACCCAACTATACAAAACAAATAATAATGCACAAAAAAATCAAATAAGCAGTAATACAATAGTACTGGGGGCCCCCATACTCCACTGTCACAAATAGATCAACTAAACAAAAAAACCAACAAGGAAATATTAGAGCTGAATGAAACTTTTGAACAAATGGACTTAATATATCTACAGAGTGTTCCATTCTATAGTTAGAAAATATGCCTTCTTCTCAGCTGTACCTGGGTCATCCTCCAAAAGAGACCATAAGCTAGATCATAGAATAAGCTTAAATAAATGCAAAGCAATTAAAATCATCCCCTGCATATTGCCAGACCATAGTGCAATGAATTTGGAGATCAATAGCAAAAGAAATTCCAAGAACTTCAATAAAACATGGAAACTGAACAACTCCTCCTGAACAACCAATGGATCACATACAAAACTAAAGTAGAAATCGGACAGTTTCTACAACTAATTGATAATGTCAATACAACATACTAGAATATATGAGACACAATAAAAGCAGTCTTATGAGGAAAATTCCCAGCAGTGAATGCTCATAGTAGGAAAGTAGGGTGAACTCAAATAAATAATGCTGAACCTCAGGTTCTAGAAAAAGATGAGAAAAACAAACCCAGAGCTCATATGAGGGGATACATTATAAAGATCAGGGCAGAAATCAATGCCAGGGAGGCCAAGATAATGATTTTAAAAAATCAACAAATCAAAGACTTAGTTCCTTGAAAGAATAAATAAAATTGACAAATCTCAGCCAACCTGATCAAAAATAGGAAAGAAAAGGCCTGAATCCATGCAACTACGAGTGGAAAAGGTGCAATTACAACAGATTCAGCAGAAATCCAGTTCTAACAACTGCTGTTTTAAGAACCTGCACTGCAGTAGGATGGAAAACAGAAGAAATGGAAAAATTTCTAGACACATATGAATTACAAAAGTTGAACCAAGAAGACAAAAATTCTAAACAACCCAATATCAGCCAATGAAACTGAAAATGTACCAACAAAGAAAAGCTCAGGTCCTGATGGTTTCATTGCTGAATTGTACAAGAAATTTAGGGAAGAGCTAATTCCACCACATCTCAAACTCTTTAATAAAATTGAAAGGGAAGTAATATTCCTAAATTCATTTAGTGAAGCAAATATTAGATTCATTTCAAAAGCAGAAAGAGATCCAACCAAAAAAGAGAAGTATAGGCCAATTTCCCTAGTGAATGCAGATGCAAAGAGCCATATGCTCTTTGAAAGGCTCAGTAAGTGTTTAAGGTACGTCCTTAATTCTGAGTAGGCAGAAATCACACGGGATCCTCCTTTAAGTCAATGTGGCTCTAAGAAATTACTCTTACTAATCAAATTAATATTGAATGGATTTTAACATCAAAAACATTTTGAAAGCACTAGCTACAGCATAATCATCAAAACTTTCTAAAAGATACTAATTTAGGAAACAGAACTCTGCATCTTTCAGGTTTGGAATTTTTTTTAAAATATTAACATATATTTGCATAACCAAAATGAAATCTAAAAGACACTAAGATTTTGTCATATTGGTTTCAGATTTTTCCAGCTCTTTATTTGTAAAAATTATTTTTAAATTTGAAGCAGTTTTTTTAAGTATGCAAAACAACAACAACAACAACAAAAACAAACAAAAAACAAACAAACAAACTGTAGGGTAAGGTGGACTCCTTAAAAAAAAATACTTTCTTTGGACAATAGTGCAGCACTATCAATCCTAAATTTTAATAAACCAAAAACACAGGTACAACTACATTTTATATTATTCATAGTAGTTTTAGAGTTTAATTAATCATGACCTAGTAAAATTTATCTGCTCCAAAATATGTAAATGTGACAATGAAAAAAATGTAAGTATTTAGAACAATCATTGCACAATAAAATTAATATATAAAATTCTTTTGCATGCAACAATGTTCTCTACATCTTCCACCACATGTGGATAAACACATGTAAGATAAACACAAAACAAAACCTTCCTTCCAATCCCGCTGATCAGGCATTTTAAATGATAAAACTTTTTTCTACAATCAGCTGAATGGGCAGTAGTTATGTACTCCTTTTAGATACTAACCTTTAGCACTCTGAATTCTAGTCAGAGTAAAACTGTTGTAAGAAAGCTAGTCAATATATCCAGAAATGGAATCCATCTGGAGTATTAGTGGAGCCCCAGCTCCTGACCTATATTACTAGTATCAGAGACATTAGCTTCTGGTCTGAAACAGATCAATGATTGGACTGATCCAAGAGCTTAAAATTAAGTTTGCAAACTACATGAATGTGAGTACTTTTTTCCCCCTAAAATGAACATTATTTTAGAATACTTTTGTCATCAAAATTTCTGATTTACAGTGGGATTACTGAGAGAGCCACACTTGTGGATGTTATAACTAGATGTTCACCTTTTAGAATAGGCCATGACTCTGTATAACAGAGTGGTGTGATATATTCACACCTAGAATGCAAGCTCACTCCCTAGCGGAGAGAGATAGCTACAAGACCTCAGTTGCTCTCTAGCAATAATATTCTCTGGACCCTATGGAAGCAAAGTGTTACATAAAAGGAAGTATTTTGCCTGTTTCCAGCACATACAGTTTTGCTTCCTTTTTATGCAAGTGTTAGACCTTCAAAATACATTGAGCAGGGGAGCAAAAAGTTCAGTGTCAACTGGTAGCATGCATGGAGTTCGAGCTGAGGAACACTGCACAGGCTTCCAGACAGTCATGTGCCACCATCCTCCATGCACCGTGCTCCCTCCTGAGCAACCATCATCCAGGTACCTGCACCTGACTGGTAGGTCTTGTCCTTTGTGGTCAATGGGTGAAGGTTCACAAAGCCTTTACTGACATACAAATGTATTCTAAAATTCTTAAATAAATATCTAAATAAACTGCTGAACATCTAAAACTACATTTGTCTCCTATTTATCCTCCAACTTTTCCGCTCCAGATTTAACCACCATTTCCACTATGTCTCCATATATATATATGATATATATATCATATATGATATATATCATATGTACATATATATATGTGTATATCATATATATATGTATATACATATATCATATGTATATATGATATATATATCATATGTATATATGATTACCAGTTTACATAAATGATATTCTGATATATACACATTCTTTTATAACTTTTTCCCATCACGACTTGAAGTCTAGAGATTTACATAAGCTATTACAAAAATACCTGGTTTATTTCTATCTCAATTGCTGTTAACCTTACAACTAAGAGATTAGTGTGGGTATTTCCTACATATCTACTGTTATAATCCTTGTGACACTTAATCTTATCGTACATATCTTCTGATATACATTTCTTTGTATATCTGTGTAATTCTTCAGTAATAGCCACTAAGAAATGCTATTGCTTAGTAGAATGATGTTCTTCAACTTTATTAAATATACTCAATTACTCTCTAACATAGTTGTACCAATCTGTACTCAAAATTTAAAACTTTGTTATTTGCTCATATTTCTCCCAGTACTTGATACAATGGGCCAAATAGTGGACCTCTAAAAGGGTCTACTATTTTTCAAGTTTTGCCAAATATAAAATTCTGTGATAATAATTATACTGGAAGAAAGCTATTTTCAAAGTAATTGAGATTTTGGGACAACACACACCAACCAGCACAAATAATGTTCCACCAACATTGTGAGAACTTGTTTTCATGTTATTCTATTTAATCCTATAAATATATTTATAATGCATAGAGGTAGCTGCATTCCACAAGAAAAATCATCAAATCTCAGGGCTAAACTCTATGGTTCACTTAGGAACTAAAATCAATCTTACTGATTACAAGTTATGTTTATATTACTGTTGCAGCAGCGTGGATTTAACAACCAAAAATAACAGCTTATACTTATGGAACATTTACTATCCATTATACTACTCATATCCATCTGTCTTTTATTTTTAAAATATTATTCTTAAGAAATATCATATTTCTTATATGACATTCCTATGAAATATTATCTTGTTAGTTTATGTTTGAGTGAATTTTATCTAAATTGGAGAGATGAAAACTTGCCTAAGGCCAAACAGTTTTATGTGGTTGGAGATTGATTTGTATCCATTATGTATGAATCTGTGCTTTTAAATGCTATTATATTGATTCCCTAAATCAATATTGATATTTTTAGTTTATGCATTATACTAGAATCAAATATCAACATAAGCAGAATTCTTTAATTGGATCTTAAATGGTTTTCTGATAAATGTTGCTTAGTAACATAGGACAATATGGTCTTAAATGATTCAATACATACATTACTTTATGGAAATGTTGACATCTTTCTTAACTTTGATTGAGCCATAATATTTTATGCATCAGATGTGTGGATGAATGCATGCATAAGGGGTGTCTGCAAGGCTCACAAACACCATATCAAGGTTTTGGGTTGATATTATCGTTATTTAATCAATACATATGCTACCTAAGGACAGTAGCCTGATAGTGCCATTGCTTAAAAATATAACATTTGGAATAAAAGGAATAAAGATAAGAAAAGAAGAGGTTAAACTGTCACTATTTGCTGATGACATGATACTCTATAAAGGATCCTAAAAACTCAACTAAAAAACTGCTGGACCTAATCACCAAGTTTAGTATGGTAGCTGGATATAAGGTCATTGATGAAAAATCAATAGTCTTGTATACACAAACAGCAGACCCACTGAGATAGAAATTGAGAAGTCAGTCTCTTTTAAAAAGCACCCAAAAAAATGAAATATCTAGGAATCAATCTAACAAAGGAGGTGAAAGACCTCTATTCTGAAAACTACAGCACTTTGAAGAAGGAGATAGAAGAAGATATCAAAGAATGGAAAGCCATACCTTGCTCTTGGGTAGGAAGAACCAATATAGTAAAATGGCTATGCCTCCACAACTACTGCAGAGAGTCAATGTAATCCCAATTGAAATCCCAACAGCATATTTCACAGATCTAGAGAAAAAAATTCAAACTTTCATCTGGAACCACAAAAGACCTAGAATAGCAAAAGCAATTCTAAGCAACAGGGACATGGTGGGGGGTATCACAACTCCAAACCTGAAACTATACTATAAAGCTACTGTGATAAAAACCGCGTGGTACTGGCAAAGTAACAGACCCGAGGATCAATGGAGTAGACTAGAAGATCCAGAAACTACTCCAGATACACTGAGCCACCTCATCTTTGACAAAGGAGCCAAAAATCCTCAATGGAGGAAAGATAGCCTCTTTAACAAATGGTGCTAGAAAAACTGGGCTTTAACTTGCCAAAGGCTAAAACTAGATCTAACTCTTTCACCGTATACCAAGCTAAAATCAAAGTGGATAAGAGACCTAAATATTAAAACAGACACTCTAAACCTACTGCAAAACAGGTTAGGTAAAACTCTCGAAGACATTGGCTTAGGGAAAGACTTCATGAACAAAACTTCTATAGCACAGGAATTGGCAGAAGAAATCAACAAATGGGACCTCATTCTTTTAAAAAGCTTCTGCACAACAAAGGAAATCACCAACAGTGCAAACAGGCAACCAACAATGTGGGAAAAAATCTTTACCAACTGTTCCTCAGACAAAGGGCTACTATCTAGAATATATAAAGAGCTCAAAAAAATCAGCCCACCCAAATTTAATGACCCAATTCAAAATTGGGCATCTGAAATGAACAGGTATTTTTCAGAGGAAGAAGTAAGAGCAGCTAAGAAGCATATGAAGAAATGCTCAGCATCATTAGTCATTTGAGAGATGCAGATGAAAAAAACATTGAGATTTCATCTCACTCCACATAGAATGGCTGCCATTTCAGAATCAGCCAACGGCAAATGTTGGTGAGGCTGCGGAGAAGAAGGAACCCTTCTCCTCTGTTGGTGGGACTGTAGACTCGTATAACCCCTGTGGAGATCAGTTTGGAGAATCCTCAAAAAGCTAGAATTGATGGTCCCATTTGACCCGGCCATTGCCCTGCTAGGTATATACACAAAAGAATTAAAAGACTCATATCACAGTGACATATGTGCACCCATGTTTATAGCAGCCCAATTTGTGATTGCTACATCTTGGAAACAACCCAAATGTCCATCAACTGGAGACTGGATAAAAAAACTGC